>PVLC010031827.1:0-18541 GCA_004027655.1 Graphiurus murinus | reverse complement strand
GTGGCGCACGCTTGTAATCCCAGCATTCGGGAGGCTGAGACCGGAGGATCCGGGTTCGCGGCCAGCCTCAGCTACCTAGTGAGGCACTCCGCAACTCAGTGAGACTCTGTTTCAAAATAAAGAATAAAAAGGGGCTGGGGGTGTAGCTCGGAGGTAGAATGCCCCTGAGTTCAATCCCCAGTACCGCAAAAAAAAAAAATGATGGATATTGGCAAATTACCACCCAAAAGATACTAAGAGTTTATCCTCAGATAAAGAACATTGTAATCTGCCTCCTATTTTCCACACACTCTGTGCTGAGATTGGCCAGGAGCAAAAGTTAATATCTGCTGAGTGTAAATCTTTGTCATTTGTGGATTATCTCTTTTTTTTGGTGGTGGTACTGGGATTGAACCCCAGGGGCATTCTACCTCTGAGATATACCCCAGCCCTATTTTTTATTTATTTTATTTTGAAATAGGGTCTTACTAGGCTGAGAGTCTCACTACTTGCTGAGACTGTCCTCAACCTGAAATCCTCCTGTCTCAGCCTCCCAAGTATTGGGATTACAAGTTACCTCACCTGGCTTGATTATCCCCACTTCTTTAACCAGATTAAGCATTTTCTCTTGTTTGTACTCACTGAGCTATATACCCAACCTGTCTCTTGTTTCTTTTTTCTTTTTGTATGTGTGTGGTACTGAGTATTGAACCCAGAGGCATTCTACCTTCGAGCTACACCCCCAGCCCGATTTTATTTCGTATTTGGAAACAGGGTTTCACTAGATTGTTGAGAGTCTCACTACTTGGCTGAGGCTGTCCTTGAACCTGTGATCCTCCTATCTCAGTCTCTCAAGTACACCTGGCATGTCTCTTGTTTCTTGAATCACTTGGTCATTTACTTTTTGGATTTGACCTTTGTGAGTCAAATAAAACTACTTTTTGTCATGTGTCTTGCAAATAGCCATTCTTCATCTTTTACATGTTTTCTAATACATTTTGGTTGATTTTGCTATACATTTTTATATTTTTAGTCAAATTATCCCAGTTGTGGGAAATCTTTTATGCAGAGATGTGCTTTTATACTCTTGTTAAAGAAACAGGAAGATCACAAGTTAGAAGCCAGCCTCTGCAATTTAGTGAGGCCCTCAGCAACTTAGTGAGGCCCTATTTCAAAATAAAATAGGAGCCAGGCGTGGTGGCGCACGCTTGTAATCCCAGTACTTGGGAGGCTTAGACAGGAGAATTGCAGGTTCGTGGCCAGCCTCAGCTACTTAGTGAGGCCCTCCGCAACTTAGTGAAACCCTGTTTCAAAATAAAGAATAAAAAGTAGGGCTGGGAGTATAGCTCGGAGGTAGAATGCCCCTGAGTTCAATCCCCAGTACCACAAAAAAAAAAAAAGAAGAAGAAATAGGACTGGGGTGTAGCTCATAGGTAGAATGCCCCTGAGTTCAATCCCCAGTATTGGAAAAAAAAAAGGGCTGGGGATGTAGCACAGAGGTCGAATCCCC
This sequence comes from Graphiurus murinus, assembly GCA_004027655.1. NCBI lineage: Eukaryota > Metazoa > Chordata > Mammalia > Rodentia > Gliridae > Graphiurus > Graphiurus murinus. The sequence goes on along the minus strand of PVLC010031827.1, from coordinate 17,052 downwards.
CTGGCTTCAATTCTCAATACCATCACCAAAAAAAATTTCATTATTTTCAATGGATGGTGGCGCATGCTTGTAATCCCAGTACTTGGGAGGCTGAGACAGGAGGATCCGAGTTCTCAGCCAGCCTCAGCTACTTAGTGATGCTCTCCGCAACTGAGTGAGACCCTGTTTCAAAATAAAAAATAAAAATAGGGGTGTGGGTGTGTGGCTCAGAGGTAGAATGCCCTTGAGTTCAGTCCCCAGGACCGCAAAGGGGAAAAAAAAAAAAAAAAGATTTGTTAAAACTTTGGGTCAGGTGGGGTTATGTGTGGTTCCCTCCCGACTACATGCTAACCTGTTGTCCCTTCAAAGTTGTTCTATACAGCTGAACGAGGTGGTGCTCGCTTGTAATCCCAGTACTTGGGAGGCTGAGACAGGAGGATCCGGGTTTGTGGCCAGCCTCAGCTACTTAGTGAGGCCATCCACAACTTAGTGAGATCCTGTTTCAAAATAAAGAATAAAAAAATAGAACTGAAGGTGTAGCTCAGAGATAGAATGCCCCTGAGTGTAATCCTCAGTACCGCAAAAAAAAAAAAAAAGATCTACAGTCTGTCTGAATGCTCTGACATTAAATATTTAATTTCATTGCTTTTATAGGCATTTCTCTGGAAATGGCAGCTGTGACAGTGAAGGAAGAATCAGAAGATCCTGATTACTATCAATATAATATCCAAGGTAATACTATTTAGTAAAATTTTACTTTCTGAAATTTATAGTTAAAATTATCTTTTGATTTTCTTGTTTTATTGATTGATTCCTTTTTTTTTTTTTTTTTTTGTGGTACTGGGGATTGAACCCAGGGGCATTCTACCTCGGAGCTACACCCTTAGCCCTATTTTTTCTTCTTTATTTTCAAACAGGGTCTCACTAAGTTGCAGAGGGCCTAAGTAGCTGAGGCTGGCTGCAAACCTGTGTCTCAATCTCCCAAGTACTGGGATTATAAATGTGCACCAACCCCCCCACTTTTTTTTTTTTTTGCGGTACTGGGGATTGAACTCAGGGTCTTTCTACCTCCGAGCTATATCCCCAGCCCTATTTTTTATTCTTTATTTTGAAACAGGGTCTCACTAAGTTGCGGAGTGCCTCACTAGGTAGCTGAGGCTGGCCTCGAACCCAGATCCTCTGGTCTCAACCTCCTGAAGGCTGGGATTACAAGGGTGGGCCACCACGCCCGGCTCACACCCGACTTTTTTTAACCACTGTTCTGCAAATTGATGATTGTCCTTCCTGATAAATTTACTGCATGTTTTTCCATAGTGGAGTTCGTGTATGTATATCTATACATATAGGTTTTATATGTACTACTTACTTGGTTTCAAAATTTACACAATGGGAATCATTCTGTATATGTTGTTGTATATGGTCTGTCCTTTAGTATAAGTAATCAAGATTTTCTGTGTGTATGTGTGTGTGTGGTACTGAGGATTGAATCCAGAAGCATTCTACCTCTGAGCTATACCCCTAGCCCTATTTTATTTTTTATTTTGATACAGGTCTAAGTTGTGGAGTTTTAGATCCTCCTGTCTCAGCCTCCCAAGTACTGGCATTACAGGCATGCACCCTGCTAAGATTTTTTTATTTTGCCACAAGTATATAATAATATCATTATAGTAGTTAATTGTGTGATTATAATATAGTTCATTTGTTCATTCTTTTATATAAGGATATTCATTTTATTATTTTTCAGCATGGATTTTATACGTTTCTTGAGTACAACAGGGTTACATAGACAGTTATGACATATCAGTCATTGTCAGAACACAGATAGCACCACTTCTTCGTTTTACACGTATAGCCCACATTCTTTTTTTTTTTTTTTTTTTTTTTTGAGGTACTGGGGATTGAACTCAGGGTTGTTCTACCTCCGAGCTATACCCCCAGCCCTATTTTTTATTCTTTATTTTGAAACTGAGTCTCCCTAAGTTGTGGAGTGCCTCACTAGTTAGCGGAGGCTGGCTGCGAACCCGGATCCTCCGGTCTCAGCCTCCCTAATGCTGGGATTACAAACGAATGCTGGGATTACAAGCATGCACCACCACGCCCGGCTTAGCCCACATTCTTAACATAGCCTGGCCAAACAAACTTTCTAGAGTCATAAAACCATAATCCTTTAGGGTCATATGTTTACTTTCTAAGAAGTGGGAGGGTCTTTCATCTACGCATCTTAGGAGCAATCTCCAGACTTTGAAATGCCAATGTAGCCATAGCAGAAGAGTCAGTATAATTACTCATATATGCAGATAGCAACTGCCTGGGTATATCAGGATATTTATATTTCATTTTCAACCTTTTGGTATTCCAAAATGGCCCAGGATTTATGTCTCTGTACACATGACTGTGTTCTACAAGATGATGGTCTACAAAAGTGAGAGTTGGGAATGCTTTTAATTCATTTTTACAGTGATTGGTAGGTACCTGTAGCATACTCTCGTCATTGAGGACGAGACTAAAGTATGGTTCCTATCTTAGAGCAAACAAAAATCAAAATATGTGCTGGTAAAGAACATAGATAATATGAAAAATAAGTATGCTAAGACCACTAATCAAAAAAATCTCGTTTAACAATATTAATTTGAGGTAAAAAAAAGTCGAGATGAAGAGTGAGACTACATAATATATAAAGAAATTAGTCATTAAGTTGATATTACAACCATTAATTTATGTATACCTAAGAATGTAACCTTAAACTAAAAGTAGAAATAAAGAATTAACAAAATGAACTGAGCATGGTGATACACACTTTTAATCCTAGTAATTGGGAGACTGAGACAGGAGGATCACAAGTCAGCCTCAGTTACATGGTGAGGCCCCCCATAGCTTAGTGAGACCCTATTTCAAAATAAAGGATAAGCTGGGTGTGGTGGCGCACGCTTGTAATCCCAGCATTCGGGAGGCTGAGACCGGAGGATCTGGGTTCGCGGCCAGCCTCAGCTACCTAGTGAGGCACTCCGCAACTTAGTGAGACCCGGTTTCAAAATAAAGTAAAAAATAGGGCTGGGGGTATAGCTCGGAGGTAGAATGCCCCTGAGTTCAATCCCCAGTACCGAAAAAAAAATAAAAAATAAAAAAAATAAAGGATAAAAAGGGCTGAGGGTGTAGCTCAGAGGTAGAATGCCTCTGGGTTCAATCCCCAGTACTAAAAAAAAAAAAAAAAAAAAATTAACAAAATTATGATAAATTTATAAATCTGTCTATATATGTGGGAAACTTTAACAAATGAGAGCCAGTAAGTAATACATCAAGAAGATGAATGTTTAGAAATATCAAGTAGATATTTAACTCTACAACTATCAAATGTAAATGTAAATATAAATATAAATGTAAATATACCCAACAAATGATTTTTTTTCTTTAGAAAGTGTGAATTATTAACAAAAGTTGACTTTATACTTGTTGAGAGTTAGCCTTAATACATTACCTGAATATAATTTATAAAATTAACCTGGGTGTGGTGGTGCATTCCTGTAGGATTCCAGGTTCGAGACTAGTCTCAGCAAGTTAGTGAGACCCTCAGCAACTTAAGGAAACCCTGTTTCAAAAGAAAAAAAATAGGGCTTGGAATGTAGCTCAGTGGTAGACCATCCCTGGGTTCAATCTCCAGTACCTCCACCTCCTCAAACCCCCCCCCCCATTTAATTAGAAATCTCCCCTCCCCATGGTACTGGGATTGAACCCAGGGACATTTTACCTCTGACCCCTTTTTATTTTGTAATAAGATCTGGTTATTTTTTTAAGGGTTCTGCTGGGTTGCTGAGGCTAGTCTTGAACCTGTGATCCTCTTATCTTAGCTTCTCAAGTACTGGGATTATAAGTGTTCACCACTTACACCCTGCTGAAATCCATATATTTTTTTTTGCCGCACTAGGAATTGAACTCAGGGGCATTCTACCTCCGAGCTACACCCCCAATCCTATTTTTTATTCTTTATTTTGAAACCGAGTCTCACTAAGTTGCGGAGTGGTCCATCCTCGGTGCCACAAAAACAAAACAAAATTATTTTGTCCTTTTTTGGTATGCCGAGATTGTACCCAGGATCTCACTCATTTGTCAGGGAAGCATTCTGCCACTGACCTATACCTTTAGCCCCGCAGTTTTTTGTTTTTTTAATGAATGTTCTTTGCTTATAATGTGTAGTTTGGCCAGGCATGGTGGCACACACTTGTAATCCCAGTACTTGGGAGAATGAGGCAGGTGGATTGCAGGCTCGTGGCCAGCCTCAGCTACTTAGTGAGGCCCTCCACAACTTAGTGAGACCCTGTGTGAAAATAAAAAATAGGGCTTGGAAGCCGGGCGTGGTGGTGCATGCTTGTAATCCCAGCATTCGGGAGGCTGAGACCAGAGGATTGGGGTTCGCGGCCAGCCTCAGCTACCTAGTGAGGCACTCCGCAACTTAGTGAGACTCGGTTTCAAAATAAAGAATAAAAAAAAATAGGGCTGGGGGTATAGCTCGGAGGTAGAATGCCCCTGAGTTCAATCCGCAGTTTCAGATATAAGATGTTTTCCGAATCATATACAGAGATAATAAGCTGGTTTGTGTTCCTGTTAATGAAAACATGTTTTATGTTAAACAGACTTTGAAAAAACGTTTTGTTACTTTTAAGTTGATCAATCACTAAAAAATTTGTTGATACATGCGAATGTGTTGTCAGAATCTCTATCATTTTTTGAAGGCTTAATTGAATTTGAAGTTAATAGTTATAGTTGTGTTTTTTTGTTTTTGTTTTTTGCGGTACTGGGGATTGAACTCAGGGGCATTCTACCTCCGAGCTATACCCCCAGCCCTATTTTTTTATTCTTTATTTTGAAACCGAGTCTCACTAAGTTGCGGAGTGCCTTACTAGGTAGCTGAGGCTGGCCGCGAACCCGGATCCTCCGGTCTCAGCCTCCCGAATGCTGGGATTACAAGCGTGTGCCACCATGCCCGGCGAGTCTTTATTATTTTTGAAACACGGTCTCACTGAGTTTCAGAGGTCCTCATTAAGTTAAGCTGAGGCTGGCCGCGAACCTGCCATCCTCAGGTCTCAGCCTCAAATACTGGGATTACAAGTATGCTCCACCACACCTGGCTTGAAGTTAATAATTTTAAAGAACCTAAAAAAAAAAAAAAAAGAGCCGGGCGTGGTGGCGCATGCTTTGTAATCCCAGCATTCGGGATGTTTATATCCATGTCAGTTTAAGTTTACTGATTGTATATATTACTTTAGAGATTGCATAGAAGGTATTTGTTAAGTATTAGAAAAGATAAAGCAGATACTTATTACGGAATAAATAAATATCCTTTAAGATAAACCTGCATTTATAATCTGTATGAAGTAAAAGTGTAATTCTCTGTGAATGAACATCCTACTGTTTAGAAACCCATAGCCACAGTTTCAGACAAACCACCTCTGTTCAGCCCATGTCCAGTCATTTTCAAAGTTTCTTTGATTATTAGAACATTTTTCATTCACTAAAGCCATCTAGATTAGCCTCACTCATTTCTTTTTTCTTTTCTTTTTTTTTTTTTAACCTTTTTTTTATTTGTTAAAAGGCCATTATTCTACATATATCACCCAGTTTGCTCACTAAAGTGACCCAAAATATATTTTGGGATTACTGTTGAAGTATTATGTTTGTATTCCAAAGCAGGCCCTTCTGAAACTGATGATGTTGATGAAAAACTTCCCCTTTCGAAGTCTTTGCAAGGTATAACCTTTTCACTTCCATTTTCCCACATCCTGTTCGTATTTAATGTTTCCTTATATTGGACAGACTGTGTTTTAATATTTATAACTATATTATTGCTTTTCCAAGTGGAAAAGGAAAAAAATGTATTGGCCTTTTTTTTTTTTAACATAAATGAACTTCACAAGCAACAATTTTTCAAAACCAATTTTCCCTTTTGTGAATCTAGTAATGAATCTCGAAATGGGTACATGACACACTTTCATATTTAAGGTAAAGTACACATTTATACCTTATATCAGAATAGTCAGAAGTAAGGTTATTGTTGTATAAAGTTAGTAATGTAAATATTGATAAGGTCATGTTGATACTTAGTTTTTAGAAGGATTATGAACTATCACTTGTAAATTCCTGATCTTATTTGATTATCTTTTTTGGAATTTGATTGTAATGATGGCTTTTATTTATCTCTATTTTGGATTTAAGCACATACTATTGATTTTCTTTAGATTTACTTTATAATATAAATGTAATTATCAATTTCAGAGTTTAATTGAACAAAAAAGACACATAGAATTGTTGTTTACATGAACAACCACCTAATCCCTTCTTACACTTTACTCAACCTTTCTTTTTTACTGCTGGATTCTTCAGTATTATCCTTCGTGCTTTTGATTTCACATCTCTGTTTTCCTTTGACTTTCCAGTCAAAGAACTTACAGCTCCAAAATTGCAAAAGTAAGGTAAAAAAGAAAGAGAAGGAGTGTATATAGAAAAGGTGTATTTTTAAAGTTAGTTAAGGTTGATTCATGAATATAGATTTACTTACAGTTTTGAGTTCAGGTGAGTTCACAATATAAAGTAAATAGAAAAGAATTCCAAGACAGTTTTATGGCATAATAAAGCTGACATTAAAACTTAGGAAATTTTGATCTTAGTATGATACTTTAATGACAAGTTTTGAAACTATACTCAGTGGTCTTTAAAAATCAAGATCAAATATACTTATAACTTGGGTCTTAGGTTTATTAAGTTATGAATTTCATCATCAGTCGATATGACAAACAAACTAGAGTCTATTTCCCTCCCCCTAAATGATTATCCTTATTGATAGGTAATATGTTTTTTATGTATACTTAAAGGCAGTGCTTTTTACTATTTCCCTTGTTTGTGCATTAGATACGTATTTTGGGGGCACCTTGGGCACTTCATCCTGAGTGGCTCTCTGATGTCTTAGGTTATTTTTTTTCTATTTGTGAATATACCTTCTGCTCTAGTAGGATGAGCCTGTTTGCCTTGTGACTGCCTAACCTGATACATTGCTTTATGTTCCAGTTTTTAGAAGCAGGCAGATTATATTACCTGAATTAAAATGCTTTTGAGACTAAAGGTAGTATCTTAAATTTTAACTTATGAGTTTCCTATAAATACAACTTTTATTAAATTGTGGGGATTGAGTTTCCATAGCTTCCATCATAATGAAAATGGAAAGCTGGAAACATTCCACAGTAAACTCTGAACTTGTTTTCCTAGACTTAAGTCTCTGAGCAAAGCAAGATTACTATGATTTGGGTTTTTTTTGTTTTGTTTTGTTTTGTTGTTGTTTTTTTTGTTCTGAGTGGTTGACAGATGAGCATGGTACCTGAAATATAATTGTGCTTTTTAGATCCCAGCATCCATCAGTAATTCTAATATATAGTTACAGTAACTAATTTTCGTCAATTCCCCAAACTTACTTAGTTTTATTTGTGTCTTCAGAATTTTTAGCACCCAAATAAGTGTCAAAATAAATTTCTGAATTAGAAGATTGTTTGAATTAATTACCAAGAGTTAATCATTTTGTAAATGTTTATTATCTCAAATTGTATTGTTACCTAGTTTTTCTTCTTTCAGTTTATGCTTTTTTTATTGGTTTAGTATATATTATTTATTTTCTTTTTAGGAAGCCATCATTCTTCAGAAGGCAACGAAGGAACAGAAATGGAAGTACCAGCAGAAGGTTAGGAAAAAAAGGATTGTTAATTTTACCATAGTTGTTTTATATTTGTTGTATTTTATAGATTTTATCATCCTTAAAACACTATATTTGGAAATAAAAGGATTTGGGGTATTCTTTCTTATCCAACCGCCTTCTTTTTAAAGAGTTAAGGTATAATGTATCTCTTTTATTATACTAAGTAATAGAACAAACAGATGGGGATGGAAACTCAGTGGTAAGTAAAGCTCTTCATGGTATAGAATGTACTAGGCTTATTTTCTTCTGGTTTTCTTGTGCTATGTTAAAAATCTGTTGGGGAAATAGCTTATATATTTTAGAATTATTACTGGCTATATTCATATTTCATCTTAAAATGTACTATTTAATGCTCCTAATCTTTTAATAGGGTAATACATTATAGGTAAAGTTAATGAAGGCGATTTCTTTCTTTTTATACCCACAACCTCCCCCATGAACTACTTTGTCAGTTTACTAGCTGTATGACTTTGATTTTAGGATTAATACCCAATTGTGCTATAGCTCTTTTAGTTGTAGAATCTTGGGTTAAAGTGTTACCATGCATGATGGCTTCCTACATTTTAACAGTTTAGGTAGTTCTACAAGAGGGTTTTTTTTTTTAAGATTACTCTCAAGGACAATGACTGGTAAGATAACTGCCTCTTGTTTTAGAATATTGCTCTCATAAACTGATAATGTTGTACCTAATTTTTCTCAAATAAAAAAGAGTGTGTTCTGTAACTTTATATTACTTTGATTACTGTTTCTTTTTTTAAAAATCATTAATTTGAGTCGGGCGTGGTGGCACACGCTTGGAATTCCAGTACTTGGGAGGCTGAGACAGGAGGATCACAGGTTCACAGTCACCCTCAGCAACCTGTGAGGCCCTCTGCAACTTAGTGAGACCCTGGAGGTAGAATGCCCCTGTGTTCAGTCCCCAGTTGTGCAAAACAAAAGTCAAACAGTTAATTTGACCTTTTAACTTCTTTGAGTGAAGGAGAGAGCTTAAAAATTATTGGGATGTAGGCTGATCTTTGCAAATTTAGTCACAGAACTAGGGTTTCTAATTGAAATACATTTCTCTAAGAAATATTGGTATGATAATATCAAATATATTTCTTTGTCAAGATCTTTTCATAAATGATTGTGTGGGTAAATTTTTGTTTTGTTATGGTAGGTAACTTGATATTTCCTCTGTGGCAAAGTCTTCAGTTTTGGATTGGTAGTATTTGTAAAAACAGATGATTTATACAGGAGAGAGAGAGTATATGGGTTCACCGGGCAATACAAATTGTTTCAGTTTTACAATTCTGTCATTAGACATTAGACTTGGAAAGACTTTGTTTTTGAGGAAATTTTTAATTGTCATGTTCCAGTATTAACAGTTGAATTGAGCCTGGGTTCTGGTCTTTATTCTTTTACTAACAAGCAAACAATAATCTTTTATTGCAAATCAATTAATCTCTCAACCTTTGCAAAATGAAAAAGAACTAATGAAAATACTTTCTAGCTAAGCTTCTAGCACTAACATTCCAATGGACATTTGAGTGGTAACAAAAATATTAGTGAAATACTTATTTTTTAAAAGTATCTTGGAGCCGGGCGTGGTGGCGCACGCTTGTAATCCCAGCATTCGGGAGGCTGAGACCGGAGGATCCAGGTTCGCAGCCAGCCTCAGCTACCTAGTGAGGCACTCCGCAACTTAGTGAGACTCGGTTTCAAAATAAAGAATAAAAAATAGGGCTGGGGGTATAGCTCGGAGGTAGAATGCCCCTGAGTTCAATCCCCAGTACCGCCAAAAAAAAAAAAACCAAAAAAAAAAAAAAAAAAGTATCTTGGAAGCTGGGTGTGGTGGCGTACACTTATAATCCCAGTACTTTGGAGGCTGAGACAGAAGGATTGCAGGTTTGCAGACAGCCTAAGCTCCTTAGTGAGGCCCTCCGCAACTTAGTGAGACCCTGTTTCAAAATAAAGAATAAATCTAGGGCTGGGGGTGTAGCTCAGAGGTAGAATGCCCCTGGGTTTAATCCCCAGTAATGCCAAAAAACAAACAAGCAAAAAACAAAACAAATTTGCATACAAAAAGTATCAATATAGTCATGTATTGCATCTGTTATAGCCATTCTCTTGATATGAAGGTCTCCATTGCAAAAAAAAAATTGCTTGTGATTTTACAGTATAAATCGCTTCTATGATTCTTGCAAGGAGAAGAGAAATGGTATCTAAAGTAGGAAGCATTTGTTTTTATCTCGGCATTTTCTAGTTAAAGCAGGAAAATAAATTGTGAATTTGTTGTAATCTCAGTCCTCCAACAATATGGGTTTTTTGAGTCCATTACTGCAGGTAACTTGGTATTATCTAATAGTTTTCTAGTGTTTCTAGTTTTTGTTTCTTTCATCCCTATTTGTAATTAAAAGAGTCAAATATTTTTAATAAAAATGAAATGAATTAAAATGCCAGTTACATTTTATTGTAGGCTGCTTTTGGAGTAACAAATCAGTAAAATGTTGGAACATGTGGACAATGCTTAATAATGAATGTCATTTTAGAATTTTATTTTTTTCAAGATTCTACTCAACATGTCCCTTCAGAAACAAGTGAGGACCCTGAAGTTGAGGTGACTATTGAAGGTTAGTTATCTAAAAGCCTTGATTCCAAAAGTTTACTTCTGGTCATAAAAATATGTCACATTCACATTGCTAAGTATGCATTTCATTCGTTTTTAAAGGAAACTTGTGAAAAGAATTGAAATACATGTGTTTGTGTGACCAAAGCAGCCCACTTCCCAGCAGTGCACCCCAGTGCTATGGGAGTTTCAGACAACTAAATTAAACCATGGAAATTAGTATTGGCCCACAAGTAGACTAAGCTATACTTTCTATCAGTGGGAATGGAAATGAAAAAAAAAGAAAGAAAGAAAGAAAGAAAATTATGACCAGACTTGATACACACAAAGCAGATTCTATAACCTTTCGTGTTATGATAGAAGAGACTTAATAATTGGAGTTGGAGCACTTAGTTTCTATTTAGACAGAGTGTAGGAGAAAGTGATGATAGGCTACCAAGTTTAAGACCCTGCACAGTCTTGAACTTCTGGGCTCTAGTGATTCCCTCCTGCCTCAGCACTGCTTTTGCTAGTCAGTGATTTTTAAAATGACCCCTCTTCCCAAACACTAGTTAGTGATTAGTATATACTTTGGCTTTGAAAACTGTTTGGAAGCGATATCTAAAGTTGTTTTGCACTTAGTCTTTACTTCAAAAGCAGAAGCACAAATGAGCTAGTGTGTAATAAAGTTAAGTATCATTTTTCATATTTGGCATTATTAAATATGGATTGGATATTTTTCTTTTTAAGGTAATATCTTATAATACTTCTCTAAGTTTTTCTCTCTTACTGTATTACAAGTAATCCTTTCTTGTACTACAGTATTGGAGCAATATAAGTTGCACTCTCTAAAATTATCTTCAACCTACTCTGCTTTCATGTCCCATATTCTTGGAGATATGATGACATTATACTGTGACACACACACACACACACACACACACTTTAAAAGATACTCAGATGTTTTCCACATGCATTATAATGCAAATTTTTATAATGTTTCATAGACATCCCCACTCACGTATAACCACATATTTTGGTATTTCATTATTGTTTCTAACTGCAGCATAAAACTTTCTTGGTTTGAGGGCTTGGGAATGTTCTCTGTCTCACTGGTGTTACGTGGTTTGGCTACTTTAGACTACTCAACATGTTTGTCTTCATTTCTAAAATATAAGTTGATTGGTAACTTCCACCTAATATGAAAAATCTTTTCACATGTTATGTACTAATCTCAATTGATTAATATACAGATTTCTTTCTTATTAACAGAATTTTACTAACCTAAAAGCCACTTTGAACTGTTTGTAGTCTCTCATTAAAGGATTGAAATTTTATTGCTTTTATTTAAAGACCTCATTAACTGTCATGGGAAAAAATTATAAAAGTATATATATAAATAATATAACCTAGAACTTTGTCCTTACTATAGAGATATAGGTGATTATTGAAATTATAGAAATGAAACTTTTGATATGACTAATAACCACGTACTTAGATCAGATCTTAAGGCAGATAGAGGGTATGCTAAAATTTTAGAAAGTAAGTACTTTCTCAATACTTGGGAGGCTGAGACAGGAGGATCTGAGTTCACGGCCAGCCTCCGCTACTTAGTGAGGCTCTCTGCAACTTAGTGAGCCCCTGTTTCAAAATAAAGAGAAAAAATGGGGTTGGTGTGTAGCTCAGAGGTAGAATGCCCCTGAGTTCAACCCCTACCTAGTACTGCAAAAAAAAAAGACAGTAAATACTTGCTTTGATAAGATTTTTAATGAGATGCTACAAAAATCAAGAAATAAGTGACTCGTGAATCTGAAGTATATATCAACCTTTTCGACTTGGACTCTTTTCAGAGGGAATAATGAATCCCATAGTCTGTTTTACTGTCTAAATTTGTGATGAGAAAGTAGAAAGTTAATTCTTCATGTTCAGAAAACCAGTGGTCTGAGTAAAGGTACCATTTTCCATGGTGCATATATATAGTTCACATACAAACTATGTGTCAGTTAGTAATCAAACTGCTAAACTTTTTAGCCAAACATTAAGGAAAATAAAAACTAAGATCTAATATTAGCAAGAAAGGTCAAGTAAGAACTTACGGTTTACATGTGGTTAATGTGTACATTTTTTCTGGAAATACTGCTTGATGAATGGTAGAAGCCATTTAATATCCATAGATAGAAAATTAAACCTTAATATATCCTCATAATATGAAAATATACAAGCTTTGAAATGCTAATTTTTCTTAAATAAATTTAAAATCCCTAACATTATTGTATGTTTAGTGAAAATTTAAAAAAAATCCTTACCTTTCAAGAATAAGGCCAGTTTAAAAGGAAAAGTTTGTCTAGAGAACTATTGGTTTTCTTTAGGAAAATGATTGTGTTTGGAAGGAAGAAAGACAAAAATAAGATATACCTCCTTGCCAGTGCATGACCTTATTTTTCCTGTTACCTCTCCTTACATTTCCCAAATAGTTTATAGAAAAGAAAAAAAAAAATTTTTTTTTTTTCTTGTCAAGTAAGTTCATCGGATTTTGAGTGTTTAACCTAATAAACCTACATTTGAAATTATGTGGAGTTATCATGAGGCAAATTTGGTATTGATGTAGGCATATGTGTATCTGTACAGAACAGTGTTGTTAATCATTGCTGGGGCTGCGCTTTGAGTGGTAATCTTCATTTGTGCTGATCCATCTGAACTTGGAGTCAGTGATACACTGATGTAGGTGACTTTGGTTTGGGAAGCCTTGAAGCAATATAACTGTGCAATTATCAGTTTAAAAAACATCATGATTACATTTTGGGGTTAAATTTGACTGTATATTATCTATGCTATGTGCAGAGAAAATCTTATTTTGGCATTTTTTAGGTCAGGCTCTGATGGGAGCTAATCTGATAAAGGGATTCTTTTTGAATTAAAAGAGTTTTCCGAACTGGGCATGGTGATGCATGCCTTGTAATCCCAATACTTGGGAGACTGAGACAGGGATTACAGATTTGAAGACAGCCTCAAGTAATTTAGAGAGGCTCTCAGCAGTTTAGTGAGACTTGTTACTAAATTAAAAAAAAAAAAAAAAAAAAAGTAGGGCTGGAGCCGGGCGTGGTGGTGCACGCTTGTAATCCCAGCATTTGGGAGGCTGAGACCGGAGGATCTGAGTTCGCGGCCAGCCTCAGCTACCTAGTGAGGCACTCTGCAACTTAGTGAGACCCTGTTTCAAAATAAAGAATAAAAAATAGGGCTGGGGGTATAGCTCAGAGGTAGAATGTCCCAGGTTCAATCCCCAGTACCGCAAAAAAAAAAAAAAGAAAAGAAAAGAAAAGTCAGGCTGGGGTGGAGCTTAGAGATAGAATGCCTCTGGGTTTAATTCCCCAGAAACACACACACACACACACTTCTGTATTGCACAGTTGTCTTCAAGGGCATTGTTCCTAAACCTGAATCATCCACTTATCGTCATTCTGTTGTGTTCTCACCCTCAGTTCATTACTTCATTGCATTGTTTTCTTTAAATTGATTTTAGATAAATTTATTTTCTATGCTTCTTTTGCATCATCCTAAGCAAATGGTCTTAAATGAATCTTTAATTTTACTTTTCATATATATTGAGAGGTATACATAAGGGGCGGGATGGGTTGGGTGTAGGACAGTGGATATGCAAATATTTTTGTATTTCCAAATATGTATTTGGTTCATATTACCAGGCCCTGCACATGACTACAGTTGTTCTGTACAGTTTATAGAATCTTTCAGTAGGTTATCTAAACAGTCACTTAATAAATACCCAATTGTTTATGCACAGATCAGAGTTTTAGAGGAGTTATGGATTAACGATTGAGGTATTAATCACTTTAGAGCTTTGATGTCATGGGGTTTACATGGGTAAGTATTGTCTACTGGTAATCATTGTGTAATTCATGCTTATAACATTGGTTGCTGCATATCAGTAATGCCTATATTAGACGTGTATTCATTAATCATTTCACAAATATTGAGAACCTTGTATGTTTCTGGCACTGTATTAGTTGCTAAGGATTTAGTAGTGAATAAAGTAGGCAACTCCGTTGGACGGCTTTGAAAAGAAAAGTGATAGAGGATCTATCCTTTTATTTTCAAGAAATATGGCTGCTGTGTTGAGAACTCAGAGAGCAGCCCATAGCAGAAGCAAGAAAACCAGTTTAGGGGGCTTTTGCAGTTATCCAGGGCACAGAGAAAGGTGCTTTAGAACAGGTTGGAGGCAGTGAAGGTAACAAGTGGTTGATTCTGGGCATATTTTAACAATAAAGGCCACAGGTTTTGCTATTTCTACTTGTTTAGTTATTATGTGTTTCTTTTACTTTATTTTTTACTTTTTGGTTGTGGGGTTGAACCTCAAGAGTATTCTACCTCTGAGCTACATCCCTATCCCTTTTTTATTCTTTTATTTTGAAACATGTCTCGATAAGTTGCTGAGGCTGGCTATTGGAATTGCAGACATGCATCTGGTTTGTATTTCTTAAATGTTACCATAAACCAGGCATGGTGGCACATGCTTATAATTCCAGCACTTGGGAGGCTGAGACAGGAGGACTGTAGGTTCGTGGCCAGCCACCTCAACTATGTGAGGCCCTCTGCAACTTAGTGAGACCCTGTTTCAAAATAAAGAATAAAAAATAGGGCTGGGGATGTATCTCGGAGGTTGAATGCCCCTGGGTGCAATCCTCAGTAATGCAAAAAGAAAAAAAAAAAAACCCAAAGCTTTTAGTTTTGATTATGTAAACATTTTGAATTTGTCATATGTGAAATATGTTCTTACACAAAAATGGTTGTTTATAATGTTGAAGTACTATAATAACTGGAATAATAGTGCTTAGGGTTAGGCCTGATTGCTAGGTCGAATTTCTGGATCTTTAATTGGTATTTTATGTTATAGAGAAAAAAATAATTTTGATCCTTTTGGAAAGGATTTTATGTCAAGTAATACATTTTTCTGTATCTTCTTAAAACCAGTTAAATTTTTTGCAGCAAAAAGTTATTGGAAGACAGGTGCAGTGGCACATGCCTGTAATCCCAGTATTTGGGAGGCTGAGATGGGAGAATTACAGGTTTGAGACCACCCTCTGCAACATAGTGAGACCCTGTGTCAAAATGAAAGAATAAAATAGGCCTGGGGTATAGCTTGGAGATAGAACGCCTCTGGGTTCCATCTACAGTACCCCCCCCCCCCAAAAAAAAATATTGGAGCAGAAACTGAGGATGCCAGTTAAGATCACAGCTGTTTTGATGACATAATCTGTAATCCATGACAAAACACCCAAAGATTAGAAGCTAATTCACAAAATGGGCTGTTTAGTAGAATATGTGGTGTGATATTTTATTACAAATACTTAGATCCATCTCTGCTGACCAACTTGATTATTTGTAACAGGAAAGAAAACATGATATAAAATATATTTTTAATATTTTATATCTTTGTTAAATTTGTTGTAAGTACTGTCCTTTGTCCTTGTTTAAATTGATCAAATTTTCTTCATAAAATATGTTTATACTATGCTTTTGTGTTCTCAAGTAAGTTTGACTAACTGAAGAAGTGAAGTCCTTTTTTTTTTTTTTGCGGTACTGAGATGGAACCCAGAGGAATTCTACCTCTGAGCTACACCCCCAGTCCTGTTTTTTATTCTTTATTTTGAGGCTGGCCGAAACCTGAATCCTCTGGTCTCAGCCTCCCAAGTTACTGGGATTACAAGCACTCGCCACCACGCCCAGCTCAGCAGTGAAGTCTTAATGCTGAAGAAAAACTACCTTGAGTTTTAAACAGTTTATAGTCATGATTAATATAATGGACCTTTGTTATTATTTATAACATTTTGTGTGTGTGTGTGGTACTGGGGATTAAATCTAGGGACATTCTACCTCTGAGCTACACTCCTAGCCCTATTTTTTTCCATTTTCAGCACTGGGGATTGAACTCAGGGGTGTTCTACCTCTGAGCTACACCCCCAGCCCTATTTTTTATTCTTTATTTTGAAACAGGGTCTCACTAAGTTGCAGAGAGCCTTACTAGGTAGCTGAGGCTGGCAGCAAACCCGGATCCTCTGGTCTCAGCCTCCCAAATGCTGGGATTACAAGTGTGCGCCACCATGCCTGGCTCCCTAGCCCTATTTTATTGCTAAGGGTGGCCTTGAATTTGTGATCCTCCTGTCTCAGCTTCCCAAATTCTTTCTTACATGTTACATAGCTATATTTTATTTTTAATACTTGACTTTTACTTTTCATTTTATGTAACCTAATAAATGGTCGGTTTAGATGAGGATCCACAGGGATATTTAAGCTACATTAGCCTGTAGATAAAATACTTTCATTTTATAAGTCATTACTTAATATTTGTAAAGAAATATTAAGGATTTATCGTGCTTTGACAGTATTCATAGGTAAAATGAGTTTATTTAGTTTTAGCTTTTAGAAACCAGAATAAAAATAGTGTTGGGATTCCTAAGATCTGTTTGAAAATTGGAAAATAGGATTTCTTTAAAGGATATTTTCAGAATTGAAGCCCAAACTTAAAAACAATATTCAGGCCGGGCGTGGTGGCGCACGCTTGTAATCCCAGCATTTGGGAGGCTGAGACCGGAGGATCCGGGTTCGCGGCCAGCCTCAGCTACCTAGTGAGGCACTCCGCAACTTAGTGAGACCCGGTTTCGAAATAAAGAGTAAAAAATAGGGCTGGGGGTATAGCTCGGAGATAGAATGCCCCTGAGTTCAATCCCCAGTACCA
>PVLC010031826.1:0-18541 GCA_004027655.1 Graphiurus murinus | reverse complement strand
CCTATTTTTTATTCTTTATTTTGAAACCGAGTCTCACTAAGTTGCGGAGTGCCTCACTAGGTAGCTGAGGCTGGCCGCGAACCCGGATCCTCCGGTCTCAGCCTCCCGAATGCTGGGATTACAAGCGTGCGCCACCACGCCCGGCTTGGAACAGTTATTTATAATGTCTTGTATGTCTTTAATTTTCTGATCATGTAGAATAATTTATGGAGTAGTAGGTTGGAGGAATGAGATAAGGAAAACGTAAAAATCTTTTGAATGTCTCCAAATTACATCTCTAGGGTAAAACATGTATAATGTAAAGCAATTATATTTTTCTTCTAAAGTTTTTCACTAAAGAAAATTTTGCCATAATAAAAGTAAAGTATTGCCATAATAAAAATTAATTAAAATATAAAATCTTAAAATATTTTAAAACTATGTCAAACTTTTATATATTTTGATTGGGGAGAGGTATGTAACTCAGGGATAGAGTTCTTGTCTAACATGCACAAATCTCCTGGCTTCAATCCTCGGCATGGCAAAAATTAAATGTCCTTTCTTTAAATATTTCGATGAAATTCCAGGTCAGTTTTTATAAGTACCTTCAGGTTAGAAACATGCATCAATCCTCACAGTAGCTAATCTGAGTCTGGCACATTCCAAATGCTTAGAAAATTTATTTCTTATGATTTTTTTTTTAAAAAAAGATCCTTTTAGTGTAGTCAAAATATAATTCTCATGTAATTATATTATTTCTCTATACACATATACCCACTGTACATATGCATGTATATAATTTATATATATATTTATGTACTCATATGTATACTCTTTATTATTCTCATTCTCTTTAACAAAAACATAAAGGCTGAGCATATTATTTGCAAATTAGGAAAATTCAATTATTAGCTGTTTATTGAATTACTAACTAAAGAATGAGCTGTGTACCTCCCTAAAATGTTTATAAGCATTAAAACCAATATGCGGCTTATTCATTTTGTTAATATTATTATAAAACATATAATAGAAACATAGCTGGATTTTCTTTTACTATTAGCAGAAATTAGAGGTATTCTGAGAAAAAACAACTCTTGGTAGAAAACATATAATGGCATTTTTAGACCAAGAAAATTCAGAAAAATAATGTTTTCCATTATGTATTATATTTAGAAAAATACTAGTAAAGGCATTGGACCTAAAGAGCTCACTATCTAAACTTAATGAGGAAGTCGTGTGGGGAATGTGTTCTGATTTGGCACAGTTATGGCATTGTCTGCATTGTATTGCAGCCATATTCCAAATAGAAATTGGCTAAAACAACTTTTTCAAAAGCTTCTTTCTGGTATCTTTCTTTTAAAACATAATTATGTTTCCCAAGTAGAGAATGACTTTTTCAAGATCACTTTGAAACTTGTGTGCAAAAGGAGGGAGAAGGGTACATTATAACTCCTCCATGATATAGCTTTAATATTAAAATGAGTTTGTATGATGGTTGTATTTATTTATTTATTTTTATAGTCATTTTTAAATTTTGTATGCTTTTATTGGTGCATTGTAGTCTCCTATCATGTTGCAGTTCACAGAGATAGTGACATACATGCACACAGCACTTGGTGAGTTTTCCCCTGGACTCCCTCTCCACTCCCTCCTTGAGAGGGATATTGATTGTCTCGCATATGCACATAATTTCAGTGGAAAGATGGTTCTATTGAAAAGTATAAACAAAGCCAGACATTTTATGAAGAAAATAAAATGACCAAAATAAATATTGCATACATATGTCAATATAACCATTTCTACCAGGAAATCTGGTCAACAGTCATAAATCTGAGCACCACGAAAGCACTGATCACAAAGAGTTTTAAAATCAATAGATCAAGCAATGTTCTTTGGCTTTCCATTATGTAACAAACACCTGAGATAGTCAACTTATGGAGAAATGTTTATTTTGACTGAAGGTTTTAGCCCTTAATCAATTGGCCTCATTTCTTTGGACCTGTGGTGGCTCATCATGTCAGGGGGTGGTAGAGCAAAACCATTCATTCATCTATGCCCTTCAGCGACAAGCCCCCAGTGACAGAACACCTCTCCTAAGCCCACCTCTTAAGAGTTTCACCACTTCCCAATAGCTGTGAGTGAAGAACCATTATTCGACATATAAACCTTTGGGGGACATAGCACAAACATTTAAGGGAATAATATGCTATATTTTATAGCTATGTTTTGGAAGACTGATGGAAGAAGAAAACACCCCATATTCATAAAGTTCAGAGCAATACTCCTATATAAAATGCCTATATTTAACTAAAATGTGAGTATATTTAATTCATCAATGTGTAAGTAAAATAACACATTATCGCCAAGTAGGTTTTAAATTTGAGGAGAATTAATGGTATAATTGCAAGAAAGCTACTAATATCAGTGTAAGTATTAACAGAGTAACACTTTTTTTTTTTTTTTTTCATGGTACTGGGGATTAAACCCAGGGGCATTCATTCTATCTCTGAACTACACTCCATACCTATTTTTTATTTTTATTTTGAAACAGAGTACCCCATACCTATTTGTTATTTTTATTTTGAAATGGGGTCTTGCTAGTTTGGTGAGAGTCTCAGTACTTGCTGAGGCTGTCCTAAACCCTGCAATTCTTCTGTCTCAGCTTCCCAGTTACTGGGATTATAGGCATGTACCACCATGCCCAGTCACAGCAATACATTTTAATATTAAAAATACTGAACATCTGCAAATAAAAGGGATTTTTGGTAACTAACCAAAACATCTTCTAATTATTTTATTTACTGTTTAAGTATTAGGATCATTTTCATTTTGATTAAATGATTGATGCTAAGACAAGCATATCAATCTTTAGAGCTATTATTCAATATTTAATTGGTTATTTCACCACTATAATAAGACAAGAAAACAATATGGTATAGTTTATAGAGTTAAAAGATTTAAAAAATATAGCAGTATGTATCAATAAAACCATTATCTACATAGAAACTTATTATAAAAATAAAATTTTTAAAATGTGCACAAGCTATATGAAGATTTTACAGAAATTATCAATGTCATTTAATAATAGCAAACAATATAGGAATAAACAAAGAAACAAAGAAAAAATGCAAAATCTGGTTGGGTCTAAACATATTACCCTACTAAGGAAATCAGATATACTATCCATACTATCCAGCCAGCTCTGGTAAACACCATTCTACCCTCAACTTTTATACAATCAACTTTTTTAGATTTCATGTATGAGCAACATCATGCAATATTTGTCTTTTGGGACCTGATGTACTTCACTTAACATGTTTTTCTTAAAAAAAAAAAAAAAAAAGAAAGAAAAGAAAAAAGGAGAGAGAGAGAGAATAAGAGAGACACAGAGAGAGGATCATTAGAGAACACTCCCATTGTCTTGTATAGAGCACCATATCAAGAGTTACTAAGGCTGAGCTGGGCCTGTGACATATACTTGTAATCCCAATACTTGAAAGGCTGAAATAGAAGAATCAATCAAGGATTGTGCACCAACTTACCAAGACTCTTTTTCAAAACAAAATAGAGTTGGAGGTGTATGTATCTTAGAGGAAAAACTCCTCTGGGCTCAATCCTTAGTAACACACACACACACACACACACACACACACACACACACACACACACACAGAGGCATACTTGAGTTTGGCCATCAAAAGCCAAATTTCCAAGCCCATGGGAGTGATTCATGAGGAAATCAAATCATTCCATATCATTCTATCCTTCATTTTAGTGCAGTCCTGGATGATAGCTGAATATAGACACAGGAAAGATCAAGTCAGGAATTTCCAGCCACTTCTGTTTGGTTCCAAGTATAGGGCTCCCAGTTTCTGTTTGTGTGAAAATGTCATTGTTTGTCTATATATATTTCCAAAGAATATTTCCTACTAGATATAAATTATTATTTCCTTTTAGTACTTAGAAGGTATCAATTCATTATTTATTTTATGAATATGAACCTTAGTTGTAGCTTGTAAGTTTTTTTTTTTTACTTTCTTCTGGAACAGATTCATCATGATACTGAGTATAGTCTTCTCTGATCTATCCTGTTGAGTTTTGAATAACTTTTTAAATCTTTGTAGGTGGATGTCATTTGTCAATATCTTCACTTTTATTAACTTCTCATCATGATCTCTTAGACTATTTCTCTTTATATCTTCTTTCCTTCGTGTTTCTATATTTGATATTTTCCTCTGGATTACTATGGATCTTATTTTTTGTGCATTTTTAGACTATTTTCTATTGATAACCTCATTTGGTTTCAAATTTTATTTCTTTAGTTGTGTCTTCTTTCTGTTATGCCTACCTATTGAGTTCACAAAGAAATAACATTTTTAGGGGACCATACATTCTTTCTGTAAATTTCAATTCTTTTCAGAAATTTTGCTTCTTTTCATTTATATTTTTGACCTTGTTATTGATTAATAACTATTTTGGTAATGTTAACATCTATATCATCCAGAACTCCTTTTCTGCTTTTGTTTTAGGTGTGTGATTCTTTTGGTCCTATTTTCTGGTATGACTGTAATTTTACATCAAATACACACACACACACACACACACACACACACACATACACAAGCTAGATCATCTGCTTGTGTATGTGTATAGATCATCAACTATTAGCTTGTGTATGTGTATAGATCATCAACTATTAGCCTAATAACTGCTGGGTTCAAGAATAAAAATACCCTGAGAGGAAAAATGTGACAAATTTAGATTCAGAGATTCATTTGCATTTGCTTTCTCTGAGATCTTGTACACTAAATTCCTGTCTGTTTCATGGTCCTAAACTACAAAATTTGTTCTTCAGCTCTGACTGCATAAAACATTGTTTTATTTCTCACTCCTTTATTTATAGCTTTCTACTCAGTTCTTCAGCATTTTTACCAGTGCCACTTACAATATGACAAATATCTCCAGGGAAAAATAGCAAAAAAACTAAATTCATCTGATTTTGTTTCCTTCTTATTACTAGGATGTCATTTCCTGATTTTATAACAATATTTTGCTTTGTAATAACATAAATGTTGTTCCTACAAACTAGTTTTTGGAGCCAGACATGGAAGTCTTCTACCTATCTTGTCTGTAAGATTCACAGTGTTAAAACTGTACTTAGACCGGTGTGGTGGTGCACCCTTATAATCCCAGTACTTGCGAGGCTGAAATAGGGGGATTCAAGTTCATGGCCAGCCTCAGCAACCGCATGAAGTCTCCCACAACTTAGTGAGACCCTGTTTCCAAATAAAAAAAAATAAAATAGGGCTGAGAGTATAGCTTGGAGGTAGAATTCCCCAGTAACAACAACGAAAATTGTACTTAAAATTTTCTTCTTGATACTGATGAATAAATATGTTGGTTTTGCTTTGTGATTTTTTTCTAACTTTTAAAAAGTTAGAAAAAACCTGATATCTGACTTCTGCTTACATTCTTTATCAAGAATTCTTCGTCAATGTTTCATCTTTCAAATCACTTTCCACCAGTATCTTTGTCCATTCTTCTCTTTTATTGTAAATCTACTTTTATAGTTATCTTTCATTCATTGAAACACAGTGAAATCTACTTTTATAGTTATCTTTCATCCATTGAGACACAGTGAAAGGTTTTATTTTTCTTACTTATATTTGGAAACAATTTTTATTGCCTTTCATTTATTCTTTACTTTCTTTTTCAGGGATTAAAATTTTCCTGCATGTAATGTATAGATAATAATTACCTTATAGAGGACTCAAAATTACTCAATAATGAACCTTTAGTTCACTGTCTAGTGATACAGTAGAGCATTGATTGCAGGGGTCCAGCCCTCCAGGCAGTGGGGTCGGGGGTCCTTTGATAGGTATGGATTGAGATGGGGTTGAGAGATTATGTTCACACCGCATTCAGCGTAGAAGCGTATCTGTTTATTTCTTGTTAGTAGCTGTTTTTTATACTATCTTTTTTGCAGTGAGGCATATAGAACAGGAATTTTTAGTCTTATTTTTCTGAAGGTTGAGTAGGTACATCTTTAACTAGAAAAGCCATTTCCCATGACATTTAATGGGGTTAAGAAAACAGTAAAGGTTACAAAATACAATATGTATATATAAAGATTCTTTTAGTACAAAGTAATGTTAAAGGTTAATGAATAGCCTCTATTCATTAGTTTAAATCTTTACTATTTGTTTAGCTCCTTTAAGCAGTGTTCTTATCTTTTTCTCAGGCAGCTAGAGAGTTAATTTATCTGATGAAATTCTAGGGAGACAAGGTAGAAGTGGACAAAGACTATCTGTCTTAAAGCCTTCTTTACTCATAGATAAAATAGTAGACCTAAATCGCTTTGGCTTATTTGTTTTGTTTCTATACCTGTGTGCTGAGAGGGAACATAAGGCTGTTTGATAACTAAGCTTGTAAAGCCTGTTTCCTGACTAATGTTTGTATGTGGTTAGTGAATTTCTTATGGGTTGTCTTGAGGCACTGCTTTTTCAGTTAATATTGAGAAATCACAACCTGTCCATCCACCTTCTGTTAGAAATTATCCTTTATTTTTTATTTTTTAACAGGCTTAATTACTATATTTTCAAAGTAACATAATTAATGTAAAAGCAAACCCAAAGCACCCCAAATTTCCAGAATATAACATAATGCAAAGTGGGATAGGCCACATATTCCTTCTTTTGGAGTTGTCTGCCTTGTAGGACTCCAGTAGACTGAGCCTTGCTCAAGATACAGCTATTAAGGAGCTGTGGCAATTGATATTAGTATGTTACTACTTAAAAAGCTAACCAGTTGAGATGGAAGTAACAGTACATGGCATGAGAAATACTATCCATGAGTCTTCCTGTTTTTCTAACCTTGTCCAAGTTACTCTACCATTTCTGAAGTTAATTTTTATAACCATAACTGAAATTATTTTAAAAAGAGACATATAGCTTTTCTTAGAATAATTACATAGGTGAAAATTCCAAATTGCGCAGTGGAACAAAGAATTTGTTGGATGTCATTATCTTTATACATACCTTTTTAAAAAATAAGTAGACTGAAAAATATGTAAGAACTTAGAAAAAATAATAATGGAAACTACAAATTCGCTAAACTAAAAAGACAAAATAACTGCAATTTCCCTACATGATCATTTTCCTAAACTATCTTAAATAGTAAAGTGTTTCGGATTTTATAAACATTACTACCACAGCTTTTTCTTTTACAATCATATAACATTTAAGCTTTTCCTTGCATTCAATAATTCCAGAGCAATTTTTTTTATTTGTTCATCTAAGTGTTCATTCCCTCATGCAACTAGAAGATAAGTAACATCCTCCCAGTTACACTCTAGTGGACACAGTTTGGAAAATGTTTTTCAACAAGCTTCTTATTTCTGAAAGAATCAGGCATCACTAGGCAGGCAAAAGCTAGTAAATCAACTATAGTGTTAATCAATAAAAGTAATCAGCCTTTGAAGCAAAACCTGTCTATTACAAGATGTAGCAACCAGCTCTTGGATGTACTTTAAGACACAGTTTAAAGGGTAAACACAGAGCTCTTCTGATATACTTTTTTCTGCTTTATTTCAAGAAACATTAGAATTTTAGATAAGACAGAGTTTAAAAGGAATCTTTGAGAGTCTGTGCAGTCAAAATTATAAAAGAA
Source organism: Graphiurus murinus (assembly GCA_004027655.1). NCBI lineage: Eukaryota > Metazoa > Chordata > Mammalia > Rodentia > Gliridae > Graphiurus > Graphiurus murinus. The sequence goes on along the minus strand of PVLC010031826.1, from coordinate 10,894 downwards.
AAGAATGGAACAATGGAAATAAGTGTGAAGACAGTTTATATATAATGTGATGTACCAAGTACAAATAAGCTCCACTATGTAATTCTAAATATGGCTTAGTGTGTAAAATTCACCTTTCTGTTTTATATGTTATTTAAAGATTTGGTTTAACTGCCAGCTCAGTATTTGCTGTGCAATTTTCTCACCTTGTAATCAATTGTCAATTTAATGACATAAGTCTGTTTTCCTTTTGAGACATTCTTTTGAATTGTTCTGCACTTTATGCTTTGCTGACATAGGTTTTGAAGTTAATGAAAATTTATTTGGAACATATTATTTCTAGAAATTTTTAAACATTTTTATTGTTAAAATACAAATATTTTAACCAATTTCTAATAAAATGAGTATTCTCATTTCTACTGAATATGAAAATGTTGAACAGTGACAAGATTTAAAGTACATAGAAATGATAATTGTGATTATTCTATAAATTTATGATTACATTTGCTTTCTAAAATATTAACTAATATACAAAGATCTCTAAATATTACATAGTACAGAACAACATTAATAACTGATAACAATCAACTAGCAACACATCATTTATTATGTAACACGCACATTTTCTGACATATTATCTTTTGTCTATATTGCAAAGCTATAATCAACCCTCTGTATTTCCAAAAGAAAACATAACACTCTAAATTATGGTGCTGGGCACAGTGACACACACCTATAATCCCAGCTATTCAGGAGGCTGAGGCAGGAGGATCACAATATGAGGCCAGTCTGGGTAACTTAGTGAGTGAAACCTTGTCTTGAATATAAAAGGGTTGGAATGTAGCTCAGTGGTAGACCACTTGCCTAGCATGTGCAAGATCCTGGATTCAATCTCTAGTACCTCAACAACAACAATAAAAAAAAAAAAATCCTTTTGTATGTTTGACAGTATTCTCACATCTGAGCTTCATCTTAAGTATCTAAAACCCATGACAAGCTACAAAATATGTTTGACACTAAAACCCTTTGGTGAGCAACAGTTGTTTGGGGGGAATAGGTAGATGTATAGCATGAAGAACTTTTGTCCTGAATATCCCATTATCTTAGAAGCTGCTTAAACTAGGCACTTGGTGGGGGACAATACTAGTGTGGACACCTATTGTGGAAGCAAGCATGTGAGAGGCCGGGCAGCACAGCTCACAGACCTCAGTTTGGGCTTACTAGTGGAGTGCAGCTGCGACACTGTATTGCCTCCAGTGAGGACAGAAACGCATCTAAGGGCAAACTCATGTACATGACCTATCAGATTAAGACCTGATGACAGTTAAAATTTAGGAATGGTATGGAATTAACTTTCAAGTTGTTGTAACATTCCTTAAGTAAGAATTTGTAGTTTTTTGGAACCAACAAGGACATAAAATTTGATGATCTATGTTGATAGGTTTTATTTTCCAATTTTGAATGTTGTTATCTGTCATCTATTCCTGCAGCCCAAGCAGTAACTCAGTCCTCGAGGTTCATTTCTTGGTCTTTGCCTACTATACATGACGAGACCCAGGCTTCCAGAGAAATGGTCTATAAATGTGTTCTTCCAGAGAGACAAAAGATAATTAAGAAGTGTGTTCAGTTCGGATTTCTAAGTTTATGTTTAATTTATTATACCTCTCAGAAACAGCTGTTTAAAAGTATAATTTTAAAGAGTGTTCATTCACACACCTAAAGGATAGAAAAGCTTTATAAAATAAGACAAATGAAATTTCATTCTGCATCTCTGTGAAAATGATTATTCACTTTTGTTTAACAATATTGCTTCAGCTTTTTTCTTTTCTTTTTTCTGGAAAATTCCCAGAAGTAAACACATGGGTCCAGAGACTAATACTGGTTATAATCATAATCCTTTTACTTACTGAAAATTTTTACACCTTTAACCATTTAGATTAATATGAATTATTTATTCATTTATGCTAGTATATGGTTTTAATAGCTTGGAATAGTCTTTTAGTGGCTTTTGCTGTAGCTTTTTCTTTTGTGCCACCTAGAACTAATGAATCAGCAAGTGCTTTTGATATCAATTGAATAATCAGCATCTGAGGTCATAAGGTAATAAGCTTAATTATAAGGTAAACTTCTATGAAGAGTTCAATAATTTTGTCTTGATTCTTAAACAACTCAAAAGTAACCTGTATTTTCTATCTTAGCAATTGAGTTATTCACTATTTCAATGTGTATAGCAGACTGTTGAAATTCAGGAACTTCTCCACAGTCTATAATACAAGTGTCAATAACCACACTTTACTAACAGTAGAGTAAAATACCTGAAAATGATGATAAAGATTAGACTGAAATATGATCTATTATACTGACACAACACAGCCTTAGGTTAAATCCTATATGCAATGTATTTAAAAATCAAACTCTCAAAACTCTAGTACATGAAATGAAACATTTTTTTATAGTACTGGGGACTGAACCCAGGGGCACTCAATTCCTGAAATAAACTCTAGCTCTTAAAGAAAAAAAAATTTTTTTGTTGTTGTTTTTTTGTTTGTTTTTTGAGATAGCCTCACTAAATTGTCAAGGCTGGCCTTTTATTTGCAACCCTCCCTACTATCTCAACCTTTGAGCTTACTAGGATTACAGGCATGTGCCATCATGCATAGCTAAAATGAAGCTTTTAAAACAGTCTAAAAAACATAAATCTCCTTTGAGCTTGTGAAAATAATTTACTCCTTTAACTTTTATCCCTTGTTTTTGCATCATCAATGAAAGTAAATTCATTCAAATTTAATGAAATCTAGTGTTTTCATTTCAATGCTGTTTGAATTCTTTCCCCAAATTTCTTATTAATAGACTGATATCTATAACCTTTATCCAAAATATTATTAAGTTTTTCATTGTTTCATACAAGTTAGGAGTGACTTGAACATGAATTACAAATAAGAAAGGACATGCACTAGAATACAAAATTAGTTGTTGCAATGTTTCTTATGCTTTTTATGATCTTTTTTAAAAATTTAAACAACATAGAGTAAAATGAACCAAGAAAGCTAAATTGAGCAAAAATTAAAAATCAAAATTTAAATTTCTGAAAAAATGATTTTATTTTATATATTAGCCATGCTTATTAAATGAATTAAAATTAGTGTAATCATAGTAGAATGGAAATGGGCTCTGTTAGTGGATTGTACATTGTGGGTGAGCAGTCTACTCCTCTGTTTCCAAGTGATCATATCACTTAGTGAACCACAGTTTATAAGACATCTCTGAAAGATGGATAGTGATGAGATGGTATTGAAGAAGGTAACAAAATTCCGAAGCTAATAGAAAAGTATGATGAAAAAAAGACAAGTTTTGACGTTTCACAAGTTCTAAAAAGTAGAAGAGGTAAGTTCTAGAAAGAAGATAGAAACTGATTTCTAGAGATGTGACAACAAATTTCCTCAACCTTGGGTGTAAAAACTACACAAATTTATTCTCTTACAGTTCTGAGTGTCAGAAGTTCAAAATCAAGGTATTGATGGAATACGCTCCCTATGGATCTCTATGAAGAACACATACCTTGCCTCTGGTAGCATATGGCATTCTGTGGCATCCCTTGGCTATAACCAGATCACTCCATCTGTAATTGTGTTTTCACATTTCTGCCCTATGTGCATCTGCATCTTCCCTTCTGTCTGTCTTCCTCTTGTAAAGATACTTGTAGATATATGCATTATAATTCAAAATAATCTTATCTCAAAGACATTACATTAATCAAATCTCTAAATACCCTTTTAAAAATAATATTATTAATATTTTATTATTCAGAAGTTTCAGGGACTGGGAAGTGGCAGTATCTGAGGTTGGGAGAAGGGACATTTTTCAGCCTACCCCCGTAACTAACAATGATATTTTTAATAACACATTAGAGCTGGATGTGTTGGCACATGCCTGTAATTCCAGTACTTAGGAGGCAGAGAGAGGAGAATCAGGTTTTAGGACAGCCTCAGAAACATAGTGAGACTCTCAGCAACCTAGAGAGAATACCCTGTTCAAAAAATATAAATAATAAATAAATAAATAAATAAATAAAAAATAAATAACAGGATAGAGTTATAGATCAGAGGTAGAATTCTCCTAGGTTCAATCTGTAGTAATACACACACACACACACACACACACACACACACACAAAAAAAAAAAAAAACCCACACACAATAATAATAATAATAATAATAATAATAATAATTATATGTTAGAATCATTTACATAAATCAATTCTTTCTCAATCCTCAACCCCTGCAAAGATGTGACTATAACAAACAAAGTTTTATTCTTTTTGATAAGAGTAATAATTTCCACTTGTGTCTAGGTGAGACAAGCACATACATATTGGTTTCTTTGTAAGCAGTAGGCATGAGGAAATCAATATTTTGTTTTTAAATACTGACGTTCACTTTCAGCAGTAAACTCACAACCACTGAAGGTAACATGAAGCATACCATTTTTAGTTATATGTTCCATTCTCCTTCAGCTTTTCACACATACATTCCAATTGAAAGAAATAAAGGACATCTATACTGCAGACCAATAAGCATCTAAATAATCTGTCAAAGATATGACATATACATTCAACAGAACCACCAAAATTTAAGGTTAGTGAATAGCATGTGATAATAATATAGCAAACTTAAGCAACAAACCATATTATACCTAAGAAAAAAGATTTAATAGAGATGACAGGGAAAAAAATTACAATGATAATTCTTGATGCCTTCACTAAATGCAAGATTGAAACAAAAGATCGAAACCATCAGAAAACAGTTTTAAAAATAAGAGTATACAAAGGGAAAAGTGCAAAGGTCTACTGAATGTGTAATGGGATTTCTTAAAGGAGGAGACATAAATGGAGGCAGAAATAGTATTTCAGTGAATACATATTTTCAGGAATTGGGGAAAAAAATCAAGCCACGGATTCAAGATGCTATATGAAATCCAAATGATATAAAAACACAGAAAATTACATGTTGTCAGATCACTATAAAACTGCATAAAATGAAAGATAAAAAAGAAAATTCTTATTACTAGTCTTAAAATTATACATTAAATTCAAAGTAAAAAAATTAAAATGAATGTCTTTCAAACAGATATTATAAAAGATTTCTACAATCTGCTGAAAGAAAACAAGGATTAATGTAGAATTTTATATCCAGTTTTTTTTTTTTTTAACATGTAGGTGAAGCATTTCTGGTTTCAGGTCAAGATGCAGAGAAGCATAAAGGTACCACTCCACATTTGTAGATGAAAGCTTGACAAATTGAAGATTAAGGGCTTTACTTTAACTCCTCAGAGAATTGAAGTGGCTAGACAAACAGCTAACCTAAAAGATGAGAGACAAGTGCCTTCTTTGTGATGCAGAATTTGAACATTTATATACCTAGAACAGGCATCACTAAATGCCAATATCTACTGTAAGTGTAATATAAGCTGGGAAGATCAAGTCAGCCAGGCATAGTGATGCATGCCTGTAATCCCAGTACATGGGAGGATGAGATAGGGGGAAAACAGATTCTAGGATAGTCTCAGGAATGTAGTTACATCCTCAGAAACCTGGAAAGACTATGTTTCAAAATAAAATAGGGTTTGGAAGTAAGGCCAGAGACCTTGCAGCTATTTGAACAGGGCATAGGCCAAACACTTCAACCATAGGCACAGGTAAAAACTTTCTCAACAAGACCCCAAAAGCACAAGCAACTCAAAGGAAGATCAACACATGGGATTGCATTAAACTGAAGAGCTTCTCTGGAGCAAAGGAAACTATCAAGAACCTCAACAGAGACCCCACAGAGTGGGAGAACATTTTTGCCAGCTACTCTTCTGATAGAGGTCTAATATCTAGGGTATACAGAGAACTCAAGAAAATCACAGATAAGAAAACAAACAACCCAATCAAAAAGTGGGCAAAGGATCTAAATAGACACCTCACAAAAGAAGAAATACAAATGGCCAATGAATGTATGAGGACATGTTCTACATCATTAGCAAAACTACTTTGAGATTTCACCTATCTCCAATCAGAATGGCAATCATCAAGAACACAACAAACAACAACAAATGCTGGCGAGGGTGTGGAGAAGTGGGAACCCTAATACACTGTTGGTGGGATTCCAAATTAGTGTAACCACTTTGGAAAACAGTATGGAGGATTCTCAGATGAATAGGAATGAACCTACCATATGATCCAGCAATAACACTTCTGGGTATCTACCCAAAAGAATGGAAACTAAACTATCAGATCAATGCATGTGTATCTATGTTTATAGCTGCACAATTCACAATTGCCAAACTATGGAATTAGCCAAGATGTTCATCGACAGATGAATGGATTACAAAACTATGGGATATGTTCACAATGTAATTTTACTCAGCCATAAAGAAGAACAAAATCATGTTATTTGCAGGGAAATGGAAGCAACTGGAAAATATTATGTTAAGTGAGATTAATCATTCACAAAAAGTAAAAAATTGTACGCTCTCCCTAATATGTGGAAGCTAGGGAGAAAATAGGACATAGGAGTGACTCCAGATGAAGAAAGAGAATCCTTAGGTGAGCAAAGAATTTGACTTAATGAAAGGTGATGGGGGGAGGGGGGACACCCTATTGAGCATGATGTACTTTCATGAACACATCAAAGTCAATCACTAAACTGATCTTGAGAAGGAGGGAGGAGCCTCAAGGGAGGAGGAGGGAGGAGGGTGGGAATTGAGGAAGGGTTAACTGAGAAATGTGTACATGTATGCCTTTACCTTTACCAGCTTGTACCTAACAAAGATTTATTATTACAATGCACCAATTAAAAATAAACAAATAAAATAAAATAGGGTTTGGGGTGTAGCTGGGAGGTAGAATGTTCCTGGATTCAATTGCCAGTAGCAAGGAAAAAGATGAGAAGGAAGGGAAGGAGGGAGGGAAGGACAAAGAAAGAAAGAAATGAAAGAAGGAGGGAATCAAGATAGACATTTTTGGAGAAATTCTAAGTCCCCAGTTCAACTGGGGACTAAGGTGGAAGAATGAAACTTCTAGGACCCTGGATATGAATGAGGGATTGCACTGCTTGCAGACTAATCCTTCAGGAACCTCACTGATGTTCAGGAGAGTTCTGAGGAGGCTGTCCTCATTTGTTAGCCTGGTGATACACCTTACCCTTCTAATTTTGACTTAGTTTTGGAGAAGCACCAAGTCCCTGAGTGTCAGCTGTCTATTCTTCTGAGATGCTTCTCCCCTTTACCATTGTGTTTCTCTATCTACCTTGCATCTTTCTCTCCCCTCCCTGGATAATTGTTTGTTTTGTTCCCTTCCTTCAGGAATAATATATTCACATTAGTGCCCTAATGATGATAGTGTTTTCTGATCTTTACTCCACATATTAAGGCCTATATTGCATGGGGGGGGGGGGACACGGAGAGTGGAGAAAGGTACAAATGTCAATGCACATTTTTACTACCATAGTTACTGTTCTTCTCTAGGTCAGCATCATAAATCATATTTTCTTTTAACACTATCCAACAATTTTTGTTCACATGCAGGTTTCTGGTACAAATCCAAACTGGCATAACACTTCTGTATGGAATTTGACAATATCTATCAACACTACACATGGACTTCACTTTCGACCCAGAAATAGTACTTTTATGAAGCTACCCTGAAGATGCATCTCTTGCAGGATGAAAATACACTTGAGCATGGTTATCATTGTATAACTGTTTGTAATTGCAAATATTGAAGGTAACATAATGTCTATATAGAAGAGAAATTGAAGAAATTATGTTGATTCACATTAGTTTATGCTTCAAATCTAGGTGCTATAGAATGTCCTAAACAATAATCTATCCTGTATGGGAAGTCAGATAACATAACATTACAAAGTCTTTACACCAGGCATGAGTATTTCAATCATTTTTGTTACTCACATCTCAATCAACATTATAAGCCTCACTAAATAAAATCATGTAGTATCTTAAGAGAAAACTGTTACTTGTTGCTACAATGATGGGAGTTAGAATAGGCTCTTTAGAGATAGTTGACATTCTTGCCTGAAGAAATTGTAAAAATTTAGTGAGGGCTTTGTAGCACCATAAGTATTTTGTAAATAATTCTCATGAATAAATGAATAGACAGGTAATATGAATCCTGTGATGCTTGTAGTCCTGTCCCTGAGGGATGTCATATGAGTTTTGATTCCTAAATCATTCTTTTTAGTTGTGAGTCTCTGAGTTTCTTGCCTAATGTTGATTATAAGGATAGTAGAATCCAGTCTGTTACTGGGTCATTTATGCATGGAGTTAAATGTTGCTGAGTTTGTAACAGATTTAAAATTAATTTCAATGATCAATGACAGAATGAGAAAGTAATATGTATATAACACAATAATAAAGTATGAAATATATTTTTGAACAGTTGTATCTACCATAGAAAAAATATCATCTAACATATTAGTCCCCAAATGGTAGATTATAAGTGATTTAGATTTTTTCTTTAATTTTTTTCATTGGTTAAAATTAGGATATCATATTGAAAAAATATACTCATATTAATTTCAATTTAATTTCAACCTCTTGGGGGCACAGGAGGTTGACAAAGATCTGGGTAGCTGGCAAAATGGTGGCTCGCAAAATGGCGGCTGCCAGTTCACGGGCACGCCAGTTCCCTTGTTCTTCCTGGGTTTTGTTCAGCTGCTTTCGTTGCTTTGTTCACTCTTTTGCTCCTTTGCTTTTCTTTCCTTCCATCAAGAAGCTGCATTAGTGGCAGTTTTGTTTCAAGCTCTGTGGTACCGTTGATCACTGCTCTAGCTCTGGAGGGAGAGGTGAGCTGGGGTGGTCCCTCAGGGGCTTACCCTGCTCATCCCATGCCTTCTGGTCACTGTGGAAGGTGCGGGGATCCGCCACCTGGGTAGGATTGTAGTTCTGGAGTTACTTACTCCATGCCTGGTTGCTGGGTCCGCAGCGGTGTTAGTGGACCTCCGTGTGGAGCCAGCTACCAAGGCTCCGCGGCTTGTACCACTATAGCGCAGTTAGGCTCCTTTGCTCTCCCTGGTTGGCTTGTTGGAGTTTCTTTAGTTGTAGTTCAAATTTTGCTCTTTTGTTCCTTTTTTCTTCCATCAAGAAGCTGCCTTTATGGCAGATTTGATTCGAGCTCACAGCGCCTGAGGAGAGAGAGGTGTTTCACTCAGACGCCATCTTGATCCCAATTCCCGAATACATTCTTTTTATTTTGCATGGCTAAATGTTTTTTCTTTTTGCTATTATTTTATTTAAAAATAATAGTTTCAAAATAGCCCTATATGTTTTTTTTTCCCTAAATTGCAAGCTACTAGTATATGACAGTCATGTAAGTGTCAGTAAATTGTGCAGGTACCTATCTGTTTTTATCGTATCTTACAATTATACTTAATTTTGTAAGTTTTTTGAGCCTCCCAAGTACTGGGATCATAGGTGTGTGTCACTGCACCCAGCAATAGTTATTATGTTTGTAAAAAGCTATTGACATAAAATTCAACATTATATTTCTTTTTTTCTTCTTTGTGGTACTAGGGTTTGAACCCGAAGGCATTCTACCTTCGAGCTATACTCCCAGCCCAATTTTATTTCTTATTTGGGAATAGGGGCTCACTAAGTTAATGAGAGTCTCACTACTTGCTGACACTGTCCTTGAACCTGTGATCCTCCTATCTCAGCCTCACAAGTACTAGGATTACAAGCATGTGCCACCATTCCTGGCTTATTTCTGGTTTTTTTGGTGGCCTACATTGCTTTTCTAATTATGTTACTAACATTACATTTGAATACATCACCTTAATTTTATTGATTTTGCCTACAAAAAGTTAACCTATTTTACCAATATTTTCAGATATCAGTTTTGATTCATATTAATTTTTTATTTTTAATCACTTCCCTTCTTGTTTTCTGGAATGAGTTTAATGCTTAATATATTTTCAGTCTTTCATCTATTTCTAGTATACGTTTTACAAAATTACATTCTAAATACAGTTTACTATGGCCTTCAATTTGCACTACAGCACTTTTATTACGTATTTAAATATGCTTATTATCTACTTTTTACAGCAAACTTTCCAGACACTTAAGGTATCCTAATATTTTTTTTAAAAAGTGTTCTACCTTTCTGAAACTTTTAGAATGGGGGGGGAGCAAATGAAACCATATAGAAGATATAAACCACAGATGAGGTAAGAAAGTGGAGAAATAATGGAAGTGTTTGAATGCTGCCATATCAAATAGGAATGTTAGTGCACACTGCAGTGAGATGAGATTTGAACAAAAACTTGAAAAAGTTAAAGTAGATATGGGACTTATGCATATAAACATCATTGACTGCCATTAAATATAGATTAATAGAAGCCAGGAAAGAACCAAGAATACTCTGAGGGTTGATGGTGACTCTAAATCGGTGGTACAAATAGTGATATTGAACATATCTTGCTTGTATTTTTTTTTTGCCTTTGCTATTGCTTATTTATTTATTTATTTATTTATTTAATTTTTTATTGTAGTAATTTGTGCAATATAGCATACATCTTTGTTAAGTACGAGTTGTTAACAACATATTTGCACACAATTCTCATTTGACCCCTTCCCAAATCCCCCCCCAATCCCCGTCCCCTCCCTCCCCCTCAGGTTCACTTCGGTGAGTGACCTTGATATGATTGTGTAAGTACATCATGTGCTTTAGGGTGTCCCTCTGCCCCCTGCGTCCACTACAATTAAATCAACTGCGTTGTTTATCGAGGATCACTCCTTTTCATCTGGAGACCCTCCTATGCCCCATCTTCTCCCTAGCATCCACATATTAGGGAGAACATATGCTTCTTAACTCTTTGTGACTGACTAATCTCACTTAACATAATGTTTTCCAGTTGCA
>PVLC010031825.1:0-18583 GCA_004027655.1 Graphiurus murinus | reverse complement strand
GGCGTAGGGGAGTTGGTGGCACCACAGGAGTCCCAGTGCTGCCTGGCCTGTCTCTGCGTCCTGCGCTTGCTTCTCCAGGACCTTGCTCTTCACCTGCTCTGACCAATTGCACCTGAGCTGTCACCTGACAACTCGTTCCTCATCTCCTCCTGGTAGGAAGGAACCTGTTTTCTCCATGCTTCCCATTCACTTTCCCAAACCTATGATGATTTTTGGCTTCTCGGTTCCCAGCAGCCTTCCCAGCCTCCCTTCCTGAAGCCCTTGACTGTGTCCCTTCTTTCCTATCCCCGGCATCCGAGTCCCTTTCCCAGGTTTTGCGCCTGTACCCTCCACCCCACATCCTTTTGAAGCTGTCCAAACACTGTGAAGCTCAAACTGGATTTTAATTCTTACTTCCAGGGTTGTATAGACTAAAACCCCTGCTGTGACTTCTGGTTGGGTGGTATTTCCTTCCAACCAGAAATACCACAGATGTGTCATATAGCTGTAGATAGATATACACATACACACAAAACGCAGCCATCCCTCAGGATCTGCCGGGAATTGAGTCCAGGACCCTACGGAAAGACCCAAATCTGTGGTTGTTCATGTCCCTTGTATAAAATGCATAGTATTTTGCATATAACTTAATATATATCCTCCCGTATACTTTTTTTCTTTTTTCTTTCCAGTGGAAGCCCTTTACTTTCAACTTGCACCTTTGTACTAATTAGGTCCCCTCCTCTTGCTTCTCTTTGATTTCTTAAAATCAGGGACTCTGCCTCCATCTTCTAGTCCAGGGGTTTCTCAGGGCATTGAATTCAGGGGCAGTCTACTTCTGAGCTACACCCTCAGCCCTATTTTTTATTCTTGATTTTGAAACAGGGTCTCACTAAGTTGCGGAGTGCCTCACTAGGTAGCTGAGGCTGGCTGAGAACCCGGATCCTCCGGTCTCAGCCTCCCAAATGCTGGGATTACAAGAGTGCGCCACCACGCCTCCTCCTTAGATTACTTGTAATACCTAATACAATATAAATGCTAAGTGAGCAGTATTGTTTAGGAAGTGACAACAAGAAGGTCGCACACATTCAGTACAAACACAATCTCTTTTTTCCTGAACATTTTTCATCTGCGGTGGTTAATGCCACTGATGTATAAGTCACAGATATGGCGGGCAACCATGCAGCCGCAGGTCTTGGGTTCCCATTCTCTCCAGGTGGTTCAGGCGAGTGCTAGAGAGGGCTCTGTTCCCCATGGACTCTACCAAGTTCAGGGGCGCTGCCTGAGGAGCCAGCCTGAGGGTCAGCAGTGCCTAGGGTAGAGGCCTGGAGCCCAACAAACAGCTGGGAACCACTGCCCTGGGGTCTCAGTGCGTCACAGCGCCCCCTCTAGGGAGGGAGGGCACTACCGCAGTGCAGAACTCCAGGCCACTTCGTGGCACCCATTCCCCGCCCCCCAACACACACATCTGAAAGGCCTTTCACAAACACCTACAAGCTCTTGGTGAGGGCTATAGACCTACTTCTCGTCCCTTTGTAGGTGGCTTTCAGAAGGGAGTTGTTTGTACCCTGTAGGAGAAATGGAAGTCCTTTACTTTCAACTTGCACCTTTGTACTAATTAGGTTCTCTCCTCTTGCTTACCTTCTCTCTAATTTCTTAAAATCAGGGACTCTGCCTCCGTCTTCTAGTCCGGGGGTTTCTCAGGGCAGTGACACGCTGGACCAGTTGCACCCATGAGAATGTGCCACGCAGTTTAAAAGTACATTTTGGCACGCTCAGGCAGCAGGTGGCCGCTGAGCGCATGAACATCCGTGGCCCAGAACCCCTCCCCCCAGCTCACGGTGAAAGCAGGGCCCAGAAACATATAATTTGGAACTATTATTTAACATTTTTCTGTTCTTTGTGGAAGGGGAAAGGAGGTTGATGGTGATGAGGACAATAGCGAAGCTGAATGTTTCTGCAGAATATTTTACCCACATAAAAAAATAAGAACTTGTATGGAAAATGTCTCTACACGTACACTTATAAGAAAAATATGGGTGGACCAAGTGAATTTGAGCTTCATCTTGACAATGCCACCTGAAGTTCAGTACAGATGGCTGCATCTGTCCTTGAGTGGACGGGCCAGGGGCCAGGCCCATGGCTGGTGGCCTCCCTGGGCGGGGTCCCCACTCTTGGAAGCCCCGTGCTGATGTGAGGCGCCTGGCGCAGGCAGTCCTGGTTCTGTACTGTCCTCCACGGGCACGTGCAGAAGCTGGCCCTGTTTAATCACGAGCCTTATGAAGTTGTTTGTTTGGGTGTGGTGGAGCTAGGAAGCATGCCAGGCCCTCACAGCTTTCTGGAAATGACCATTCTCACAGGAAAAGCAGCACTTTTCTATTTAAAACCTCTGTGGAAGCCGGGCGTGGTGGCGCACGCTTGTAATCCCAGCATTCGGGAGGCTGAGACAGGAGGATCCGGGTTCGAGGCCAGCCTCAGCTACCTAAGTGAGGAACTCCGCAACTTAGTGAGACCCGGTTTCCAAATAAAGAATAAAAAAAAAAATAGGGCTGGGGGTGTAGCTCGGAGGTAGAATGCCCAAGTTCAATCCCCAGTACCGAAAAAAAAAAAAAAAAAAAAAAAAAAACCTCTGTGGAGAGCGGAGGGGCACGAGGCTCTGACTTGGTTCTGTACCGCGTTGGAGGTTTTGAATACTGGCTGGCGTGCCTCGGATACCTCCAGGCATGCCCCTAGTGAGTCCTTCTGGCAGACTGTAGCATGAGAGCACTTGTGAATTGAGTTGGGGCGGGGGGCGGTAAAGAGTGCTTATTTTGAAGTTACGCAACAGAGAAAATCACATTTGATAGCGTTCCTTGTTTTAAATCTTTCTTATCCAGTGAAAAATATAAAATATAGGTGGAATTGAAACAATTTTGTCTCTTAGTCCTCTAGGGCTAAGCAGAAAACAGGTGTCCTCTGGCCCCGGGTATGAGAATGTACACAGGTTCCCAATCAGGGCAGGAACATGTCTGGTACACACGCGAGGCCAGTTGTGGAATTGTGCCTGGCAGGCGGCCAAGTTCCTCCTTGCCTGTGGGTGGGGCACCCATGGCACAAGCCACCCCCCGAGGCCCTTCGGTTGGCTCAGCTGCTGCCTGGGCACGATGCCCAGCATGGTCTGCAGCACAGGTGGGCTGTGGGCACGAGCGAGGGCTCTGCAGTCAGACAACCCGAGCTCCAGGGCCCTCTGACCCTGCTGGCTGGATCCCCAGAAGCGTCCTCAACCCCAGCTCCAGGTGCCTGCCCCACAAAGTGGGCCTGTTAGCTTCCGACCACCATGAAGCCAGTGGCCACAAACTTAGCAGCTTAAAATAGTATCTAGAAGGATTGTTCAATTTGGGAAGTCAGAAGTTGCTACTGGCTGGGCTGGTTCTGTTCCGGGTCTCCCAAGGCCAAAGTCAAGGCGTTGCCTGGCTGGGATCTTCTTCAACCCACAGTGGAAGAACCTGCATCTGTGCAGCTGCAGATAAGGTCTTGTTTCCCTGCTGGCCACTGGCCGAGGGGCCCTTTCACTTTCTAGAAGCAGCCTGCGTTCCTTGGCTGGTGGCCCCTCCCTCCATCTAGAAAGCCAACTGTGGTGCTGAGTCCTTGTCTTCTTCCAGATCTGTTACCTCCCACCCTTCTGCCCCGTCTGGCCTCTCCTTTCTCCTCGCACTGCTTGTTTCTTTCTGCTTTGATGAGCTTGTCATTAGCCCGCGTCTGCCCAGGTAGTTTCCCTACCTTCATTCCACCTACAAAGTCCTTCCTTGCACAGCAGCACCTGCATTCACGTCTGAGCAGCCAGGAGGGAGGCTGAAGGACAGACAGCCCTAGAATGCCGTCCAGCGTTGGAGGGCTAGAAAGGCACCTTGCCTTAATTCGCTGTGAAGACTAAACCAGGGGAGCTGTGAAGGCAGAGGGCACGCTAAGGAATCCGTGCCCATTTGAGAGGCACAAGCTCCTGGCAGCACTGACACTTGGCGTTGGGGCCCGGAGCACCAGCTGGCCACTGCTCAGCACCTCGTGCTCTGGCCCGGCCCTGTGCACTTCCTCAAACAGCATATGCCCACCTGCCTGCGTGGCCTCCCAGGTGCTTCATTTACCTTTGGGAAGCGGCAGCCTTCCCCTTGTCCTGCGGCTGCGTTATGGAGAGCTGCTTTCCCTTTTGCCTCTACCATTCAAAGCCGGGGTTTAGGCTTGGTCTACCCTGACATCCTGGACCTGTTTTGGCAAGGTACACATCAGATCACCGGGCAAGGTGACTCAGCACTGCTGTTGCAGTGTACAGTTCTTGCAGGAGCCGGCCCTGGGCCCCGAGCACTGGGGAGCCCTGCTTTATCTGTCTTTCTCGCCAGCATGCAAGGGGCAGGATCAGTGGCTGCAACCTCGGGCAGCAGTGGGACACATCTGAGAGACAGGCTGACGCCTTTAGGTCTAAATGGGACCTGCATTCAAGCAGAAGGGCTTCTCACCGCCGGTTATTTCAGTCCGGATGGCTATGCAGTCTGTTCAGTTCCCAGTGAAGACCACGAGTGAGGCTTGGAACCAAATCCTCTCATTCGGTCTTCCCCTATGAGGAGCATGCCTTCCTCTCCTGTCACAGGTGCAGGAGCTTGGCTCAGGAGGTTGAGCAGCTTGCCTACAGCACATATGTGGCCGCATTGGCATTTGAACCCAGCATCTCTGCTGGGCGCGTCCCAATACCTAGCCCACGGTTGTAACCTCCCTTTTCTCTTTCAGGCCCTGAAACGCCAGAGCTTGCTGGGCCTTTCCTTCTTCAACAGCATCCTAGCCCACGGGGACCTGCGCAACAACAAGCTTAACCAGCTCTCTGTCAACCTGTGGCACCTGGCGCAGAGGCATGGCTGCGCAGACACCAGGACCATGGTGAGACACTCACAGGGCCCTTGCCAAGGCCAGAGCACCGGCTCCTGCTAGCTGGAGCCCCACTGGCCTCGACAGAGCCAGGGCTGGACATCAGACTGCCCGCCTCCCCTTCCAGAAAGGCCCCAAGATCCTGGGTTTCAGCATCAAAAAGGCAGCAGGCCCAGGCATTCTGCTGGGCTACTTCCCAGTGCTAAAAACATGACGTTACAGGTTCACTGTAAACTAAAAAGTGATGTTTTTAACATGTGTGGGTTTTGTTCTTTCTGAATTAAAAACCACGCATATTAAAAACTTCAGTCATTCCTAGTCACACCCAAATCTGATTTTAAGGGCAAGTGACAACCTAAGAAGTTGTTTCTAAAAAGCCTCTGGTCTCTCCCCTTCCACCATCCTTCAGGACTTGCTATTCTCTGCTAAGAAGTATAATCTTGCGCAGTGGCCAAGGTGTTGGGGCCTCGGGCTTGAGAGAGTTATGAACCAGAAATGAGTCGGGGTTTCCTCTTTCCTCCTAGGTGAAAACTCTGGACTATATCAAAAAGCGAAGCAAACAGCCAGACATGAGTCACCTCACAGAGCTGGCCCTGAGACTCCCTCTGCAGACGCGGAGCTGACCCCCGACCCTCACGTACATCCTGTGCCTGAGTCCCAGGACTCCAGGGCCAAGCCCAGAACGGCCCGCTTTGATGTCCTGAGCTCTTACTGGAATTTAGAGTTCTTTTTTTTTTCTTCTTTTTACTTTATTTTTACATATATACAGATTGGATTAAGCTTTGGCTTCTGCCTGGGTTACTCTGACAGCACAGAAGTGGGAATTGTCAGAGCATTAAAATCAAATCTTGTTCTCTGAGAAGCGGCTTGTTAGTGTTTCTCTGCACACGTGAATCGGCCTTCAGGTCCTTGGTGAGCCCCAGGGGAGGGTCAGATGGGCCTTTAGCAAGGGAGTAACAAAGGAGTGCCAGCAACTTTCTTTTCTGGAAGATGCTTTTTTCTTGTTTTATAAAAGTAACTTGGAAAAGCAGTCCGCTTTTAATGGCCACTCAACACATGTTCAATCCCAGGTACTGTGCCCTCAAGTTAGAAAAAGCACCTAAAACCTGGAATTGAATGGTGTCTGAAACACCTTAGAGGACCTAAGAAGGGCAGACGTATCAATTAACTCCTTATCCTAACAAAGGCAGCTCACTCAGAAAATGGAAGTCAGCCAGGCGTGGTGGCGCACGCTTGTAATCCCAGCATTCGGGAGGCTGAGACTCGAGGATCCGGGTTTGCGGCCAGGCTAAGCTACCTAGTGAGGCACTCTGCAACTTAGTGAGACCGTTTCAAAATAAAGAATAAAAAATAGGGCTGGGGGTATGGCTTGGAGGTAGAACGCCCCTGAGTTCAATCCCCAGTACCAAAAAAAAAAAAAAAAAAAAAAAAAAAGAAAATGGAGGTCAAAGGTCCAAGTACAGATTTGCTATGGCCTCAGTGCAAAAAGCTACTGAAAGAAGGTGGTCATGTGCCATGCAGGTCATTGTACCTGGAGCTCTGAGGCTTGCTGTAGTCTGGAAACCACCCCCACTGCCACTGGGACAACTTCCTGTGTCAGCCCATGGCCTGGCCTCCACCACAGAAGGCACCTGGGGGCTGTCCTTGTGATCAAAGAAAAGCTGGTGAGACACAGCCTGGGCATCTGCCGCTGGCTCATGCTCGTTCAGAATCCAGTGAGCGCACAGGAACGTCCACTCCAAGCCCAGCACTTGGGTGGAAGACGGCGGTGGGTTCAGAGGCGCACTTCCCGGCAGCAGAGGAAGCCCGCTGCATCTGTTTGGTGGCACCTCAGACACCTCTTTGCCCATAGCTACTCCACTTGGCAGAGGAAGGAAAATAAGGTTGCTATCCTGTTTATCTTGAATTCCATTTCCTGTGTGGGATTTAGACCTGTCACAAAACTTTTCTTCCAGCAAGTATTCTGGGTAAAAGTCCCTAGTAAAAGTCCCCTTATTCAGAGTAATAAGCAGTGACTTAGGATAAAGAAGTACAATCCATGGCACTTACTAGTAGGCGACCCCGGGCAATTTTATTATTTTATCCCTGATCCTCAGTTGCCTCATCTGTAAGATGGGGCTAAGAATAGCACCCATTTCGTAATCATGAAGATTAAATACATTACTGCAAGGACAGTATGTGCCCAGCACATATTAAACCTGCAGCAAGTGATAGCTACTATTTAGATGCCAGTGTCACCAAACAGGGATGGAAGGGGTAACACAGAAAGTGGGTTTCAGCCATTCACGTATTCTCTGGGCTCTGGACACCTGAGCTAGTTCATCCAGGCCCACTGAGAATCACCCTGAATCTTCTCAGGTGTTTGACTGGAGACAACTGCCAGGAGGCTTCCACCTGCAAAACTAAGTAAGAAAAGCAATCCGGGCTGTTTGGGGGACAAGGCGCTATATTTAATCTTCCAACCTGACGGACCTGGACGCGTTCTTGTCGATGTAGAAGACCTTGTTGGGGGTGGCAGTGAAGCCCAGGCCAGCGCCCCGGCTATACTTCCAGCTCATGGCCCGGTCGTAGTCCTGCTGCAGGTTCTGCTGCAGGGCGTCCGCCGCCTTCCTGCCGAGGGCCATGTTGGGCCTTCCCATCGTGCTGGGGGGGCGGTTGAACGAAGGGGAAAGATTCTTAAAGCCACCCATAAGCTTGAGGAACTTCAGCTTCTGTTCCTCGTTTTCAAAACCGGCTGTATCCCACTGGCCAAACTTCGTTCCCTGTAGTAAGAGGAAAAAGTCCATTATTTTCCTTGAATACCAAGTCCTTTCCTTCCCTCAACTCCAGCCCCACTGGGACAACACAGCTGATTAGAAACCAGGCAGAGCACCAGGCACGGTGCCAGTGACCTCAACGGTGGGGCGTGCTATCCTCCTAACAAGAGCCCTGCAAGGATCGCTGTTGTCACCCCTGTGTTCCTGATGAAGACAGGCAGGCCTGCCGTGCTCCCTGGACAGAAGCCTGATTAGTGACGAGGTGCACTCCCGCTCTGGTCTGGCCAGCGAGCCTGCGGGCACCCATGCCTTTCTACGCTTCTCCCACACGCAGCCAACAGCCCAGCCCAGCACAGCCCTCCCTCACCTGGCACAGCCCACGCCCCCTGACCCCATCACGCACCTCGCCCGCAACACGGGCACGTCACCCCGCAGCCTGACATGGGGAGCTCCGGGGATCTGAATGCTTTTCTCCACCGGAAGGAGCAGGCCACTCAGCAGCCCGGCACCTCAGGGGTCAAAATTCCAGCGAGAACACTCCCACCCACGCAGAAATCCACGCGCAAGGAAGTGAGAGACGTCCCCTCAAGACCCTCCTCACAGAGAGGCAAGAATCCCCACTCCTGGGAACATGCGGCTTTGAAGTCAGGCGGCCAGGTGAAGCCTGAGCCTCTGTCCTCATCTACAAGATGGAGCTGCAGTGCCCCCTCCCCATGGGGTGTCAGTGAGCCTTAAGTCCAATGTTATACCAAAACCCCAGTGCACACCTCCCAGCACATTTTAGGTCCCAGGTAACTGGTCATTCTCCTCACCCCACCCGCACCAGACGTGACCTCCACACTGCCCGGGAACTTTCCACTTGCAAGGCAAACTCCAGCCTAGCCCTCGTTTCTAGTCGGCTCTGGGGAGCAGTTGGAGCCGGTCATCACTACAGCTGCCCTGAATGAACGGGCGACATCCGCTCCCCGCTTCATATGCAGATGCAGGAGAAGGGACAACTTCCTGGCCTGCGATTTCTAGCACAGAGGCCGCCCCTGACAGCCCCAAACTGGGACTGAGGAGAGCAGAGCCCCATGGGTGGACTGCTGGCTCCACTCAGGCCCACCCAGGCCCATGCCTTGCAGTCGGGGGTCTGGGACGCAGCGCCAGGCAAAGCGCCCCAGTGGAGCCCAGCCCCAATGCGCAGGATGACCCTCCTGCCATCGGGTTCTTCCAGGTACAGCCCCTATGGCCTCTGCTCTGAGCACCTCTGCCCGTTTCTTGCCCTCTTTGCTCAGTCGGGGTGTCCTATCAGCTCAAGGGGAGGGAGACAGGAGACTCAGAGTCATAACAAAAAAAATACCTAAGAGAGCCGCACTCCATACCCTGCTGGGCCAGGACATGAGTCTCGTTGTACGGGCAGGGAAACTGAGGCTCACAGAGGGGGAAGTTTCTTGCCTAGAGACTCACATTAGAAGTAGCAGCTCCAGTCACTGATCTGACTTTTGAATCCAAATCAGCTGTCTGGTCTGTACACCCCGACAGCCAACGACAGAGCAGGAAGGCAGGCCTTCCCCGTCACCTGGACCCTCCCCTCTCTGCAAGCTGACTGTATACCCCCTCACCATCCTACGTCCTGTGGGCTCCATTGGGGTCCCCTTCCCTCCAGTGGCTCCTGTGTTACAGCCGAAGGCAAGTCTCCCACCACGGCCTGGCCACTGAAGCTGGCAGCAGGCCTTCGCTGGGGTCCACTCCAAACCCTCCCCACCTCTGGACTGCGCACTCCCCACTTGTCTTTGGACAAGCGTCACCTTCCCCAAGTGGCCTGGCTGCCCCTGCCCCATCTAGCACAGTGGCACCCCTCAAACTCTTGCTCATTTTCCTTCTTTC
Organism: Graphiurus murinus; assembly: GCA_004027655.1. Classification (NCBI taxonomy): domain Eukaryota; kingdom Metazoa; phylum Chordata; class Mammalia; order Rodentia; family Gliridae; genus Graphiurus; species Graphiurus murinus. Next base: position 9,086 of record PVLC010031825.1, on the reverse strand, counting down.
TCCCTAGCACTATCGCTAGCTAGAATGTTCCTTTTCTCCTCACTGATTATCTGTCCCCTGCCATCCCCCACCCCACCCCACCCCACCCCACTCCTCGTGCCAAGGGGTCTGGACACAGAGCGCGCTACCACACCGGCCCTGACGTCAACCTACTGTCCACTTGCTGCTCTCAGAAGCTTCCGTCTTGCCTGACTCCCGATCGATCTCTTCTTGCAAGGCCTTCCGCCTCACCTGGGCAAGGAGGATGAGAGAAATGAGACACCAATGTTTTCTTTTGACTTTAAAGCTGGGGACAGAGCTGGGGGTGGGGATGAGAGGGGATGGGACCTAGTGCACCTCACTTCGTGAAAAGCATGTGGGAGGTCTTTTGTCAGAGCAGCCTCATTTACCCTCCTGGGCAGGACTTCCTACAAACCAGCTCATCCACCCTCACCATTATATTTTTTGTTTATAACAGCCATTTTGGGTGGAAACTTTCCCAAAATGCAATGCATGCCAAGGCTCCATCTTCTTGGGCAGAGGATGCTGTAATTAACTTCTGTGATAATGGCATTGTTTTTCTAGAAAGAAGGCAGGCTATGGAGGCAGGCAGAGGCTAGTATGAATCCCTGAACTGCCATTAACCAGCTGTGTGGCCTTGGCTAAGTCACTTAACCTCACTGGTCTATCTACAACAGATGGAACTATTAGCTACCTTGGGAGGTAAATGGGAGACACAGAAATGTCTATGTAGTAGAGCCCGGGCACAGAGCAGATGGGTCTTATTCCTGGGTGGTAGGATGGCTCCTGACTTCCCTGGAGCACCAGAACCCCACACTGTTCAATACAGCACTTTCCTGGGCCTTATCCTCCCTCCCAGGGACTCGGTTATAACTTTAGGTCCCCAATTTGTTGTCCTTCCTCCTCCCTTCTAATCTGCCCAAGGCCACAAAATGAGGTGACCTTTTATATCGTTTACATAAAACAGGAGTCAAAGCGACAGTTGCAGGGAAGAGAAGTTGAAGGGGCATCCTCCAGCAAAGTCATGCTACAGACAGGGAATGCTAACAGAAGTGCATTTACTGAAACGGAGAGCAGTTCCAACTCGAGAGTAAGTTAAAAGAACAGTGTACATGGCAGGATCCCAAATTCTTTTACAATTACACATATATAGTCACAAGGGAAAAATCTGGAAGGATATACAGGGTTAACATTAACTATTAGTAGGTGGTAGGATTTCAGGTGTGCCCCCCCAGTATGTTATCTTCCTGTTTTTAAATGTAATGAACTTTTAGTATTTATTGGAAAAGGGTGGGGGGGCATTGGTTATACTGAGGTCATCTCAAATGACTAAAACCTTCCGTAGAAGTTATATTCAATAGGCACAAGCAAATACGAAGCCAGAGGGCTACGTGGGGAGGGCACGCTGCAGTGACTGCTCAGGGTCCAGGATGGCGCTTCGTCCTCAGGGGCAGAGGAGACATGAAAGGAGTCAATGGCGGCCGGGGCGCTGCCCTCTCTGCAGCAGCGCTGGCTCTGGCCGTGGACTTGGGGAGCCGCGTGGGGCTGCAGGTGCAGGGAGGCTGGGAACAGTTTGGGGGCCAGCACAGTCCTGGAAGGAGAGGCTGGCAGCACTGCCCCGTGGATTCTCTTGGCATGTCCACGAGGGCCCTCCTCCAGGGAGTGCCCGGTGCCCCAAGCAAGATTTGGCATTTCTACACCTCTTCGGGGTTTCCCCCAGGAGACGGGGCACACCCTCCGTGCTCCCTCGATTTCTCTCTCCCCCTTGGGTGAGGGCCATGAGCAGCTGCCTGTGCTCCCTCGATTTCTCTCTCCCCCTCAGGTGGGGGCCATGAGCGGCCGCCTGTCTCACCCCCTCACCTCCCTCGGGCACTGAGGTGATACTCAGCAACTACCCGCTGGTGACGCATGAGGACGGGGAGCAGCTGCCATGTATCCGGCACAGATGGGAGGCGGCCCTGCCGACTCCTTCCAAACATGACCTCACTTCAGCAACCCGTGAGGGCCGTGCCATCCTGACCCCTACTTCAGAGGGGAATCGCTAGGCTCAGTGAGGCCCGTGCCCAGCCAGGCCTCTGCAGCTCCCCCGCCGTCCTGCCAGGCCTTGGGGTCCAGCATCAAAGAACAAACGCTCCAATTCCAGAAGGTCTAGTTCCCACACAGGACACATCTGCAGGGGCTCTGGACAAGACCGAAGCAAAAGCTGGTCCACAATGGAACCTCTTCCCTAGGTGCTTCTGGATACACCCAGGAGGTGGCAGCCCTGAGGTCTGGCTCAGCACGTGAGCCCTGCCCCACCTTGCAGTGGGCTACAGGGAAGGACCGGTCAGGCCGCTCTGGGGATCCCCTGGCATGGGGTGGGGAGGGTGCAAGCTCCCTTCCCTGGAGGTGAGCCATGGCAGCTGGCCAAGTGGCCCTTGGAGACCCTGGCGCCTCCGAGGCAGGCTCTTGTGGCCCGAGGACCTGGGGGCCGGATGAGGAGGGGCTGGGCCGTACCTGGTCTATGTGCGTCTCGTCCATGTTGCCCTTCTTCTCCAGCACCACCTCCAAGTCCGTGTCTGGCTCCTGCACGAGGGGCAGAGGCGGGTCAGGCTCAAGGGCACCACAGGGCTCCCTTCCCACCCCTGGCAGCCAGCAGGGCGAGGCCACAATGAAGTCCAGGAAAGACCCCTGTGTCACCCCCGCCCTGCCACCCAGACAGTGTCTCAGTCAACACAGTCCTGCCCGTCCTCTCCCTTCCACTCTGGGTCCAAATTATTATTTTTACTATCGGGGTTAGCCAGGGAAGAGCCAGGCAATTCTCTTGTCCTCCTGTAGCCAGAGCCTTTTTATTAAAAGTTTAAACAAAGCATCATTTTGAAAAATTATTAAATGGCAAGGCAGTCATGAGTTAAGTTTAGGGAGAGGAAATCACAGGCCAGGTTTAGGGAGTGGCCATCACAAGCTAAGTTTACAAGAAGTGGCAAGGTGAACATTTCAGGGAGAATAGGAGGTCATCAAAGTCCTCCTTTCGGTCCCATTGATCTAAGGAAATCTGCTTGCGGACAATTTCCACTTAACATGTACTACGTACATGGTTAAGTCAGTCTGAAATGGTGACCTCATTGCATGGACTAAGATGGCTCCCAACATTTCCTCCCTTTACTTTTTCTGACAAGGCCAGCAATATAAGCCTTGGAACTTCCTGTTTGGAATAATGATCCAAGTAGGATGCAGTATAATCCTGTATTAAGGCCCTAGTCCCAAGACAGAGACAGTTCTATCCAAACAACTCTCCATATATTACCAAAATAATCTCTTGTCAAATACCTTTGAGAGCAAGAGTCACCATATGTTAATAAAATTTGAAGAGTAATGTATAATAAAAGGGGAGAAATTGCAAGAAATAATTATTTTTTCTATCAAAGGACTACCTTGACTTGGGCACCATTTTGTAAAACTGCCATTGTATAACTTTATGTGTGCTTGTGTTTTTGTAAAGATAGCATTTCCTGAAAATTGTGAGTGCCAACCCCTCCCCCAGCATCCCCTTCAGCCAGTGGCATAAAGATTGTGAGGCTATGTTCCCACCAATGGGAGAACAGCATTGAAGCCCCCGCTGAAAACAAAACACCCAGCAAGTTTCCTCCATGTTGCTCTTGCACACCTGACTTTACTGGTGGTATGATCCCTTTTTGCAAAAAATAAAATTCACCTTACCAGTTGCTTTCAAATACGTGTCTTTTTTTTTTTTACAATGCCATAAAAATTTACTTCTGACATCAATTAACACAATTTTCCAGATGGAATTTTTTAAAGGGCCAAAACCCATTCTCAACATAGGTGGAGATAATCCTCCTCCGACTCATTTCATTACACTATTTCCATTTATTTTAGTAATAAACACTGCGGATTCCCAGCTATCTCTGTACTGTAGACCTACAGCTCGATTAAAACCATCTAAAAGCTCCCCATGGGATCCCCAATCAATAATCTCTTTCTCTACTATAGTCAGCTTTCGAGGATGGGCTGTTACACATTCTGACCATATTAATAACTCATCCGATGGGTCCCACTGTCTCCTCTAGGTACACAAAGGCCTGGTAGTTTATTGCGTGGCATTAACCTGCTGCTGGGCATCAGAACCGAAACCAGTAAGAAAAATTAATTGTGCCTTCTGATTTCCCTTTCCAGGTTATTAGACAAATCAAGTCTGTCTTCCAGGTCTGAAACGTTATGTAATGTTCCATGAAACACACAAAAGAGCCCATCTAGATTTTCCTATAAAATTACACCCATATTGAGGACTATCATCTGTGCTAAGAAGTGGTTCTGGCAAATATGCAGTATTATTTAAGTAAATGGTAGTTGGCACATCAAACCAAGTAACTGCGTGAGTGACGGGCAGGTTAGGGAATATGTGCTCAGTAATGCATAGTTTTCCCTGGCCCACGCTCACTGTGGAACTGATGACAGCCAACATCATCAGAAACATGTTTTCTAGAGTTCTAGCCTGTCCTAATTTATCCAGTTTCGATTCAGCCCTCTGGGTGGTGGCCTTGATCTGCCCCCAGGTGATCGGGCGAGCAGAAGTCACCCTCAGCATTGCTGCTTGAGTGACCGTCACCCCCCAGGAGGTTAACTTCAGCCTCCTGATTCCTTTGCTCATCTTCTGAGTCTCCTGTTTGCTATGGGCTGACATTTCTACCTAGAATCCAAACACAAACATCACTATTTTTCACACAAGCATATCCTCTGCCAGGATCATTAAGGGAGAGGGACCTTTCCATTTCCCATCCAAGGGATCTTTCCAAAAACCCCAAGGAGCAGGTTGGGGGGATGAACGAGTTTCCTTTGCATGCCTCTAAAATGTTGTGAGAGGATCATGACCAATATGAAAAAAATTAAGTGTTATTAGGGCTAATGATATTGAATCCTTAGGGGAAGCGTGCCTCCAGAGTCCCCTTTGTGCTTTTTTTTTTGCAGTACTGGGGGAGGGGGGGAGGGCATTCTACCTCCGAGCAACAGCTAGAGCCCTATTTTTTATTTTGAAACAGGGTCTCACTAAGCTGCGGAGGTCCTCACTAAGCAGCTGAGGCTGGCTGCGAACCCGGATCCTCCAGTCTCAGCCTCCCAAATGCTGGGATTACAAGCATGCGCCACCACACCGGGCTCCCTTTTTGCTTTTGAAGCATCAATTTGAGAATGCCATTGTACCATTCAACAATGCCTTGACTGGTAGGATTATTAGGAATGCCATGAAGTAAGGATATATTCCAAACAGAACAGAATTTAGCAAAAGCTTTAGAAGCATATGCAAGTCCACTGTCAAATTTTTATCTGCTTAGGAACTCCCATGACCACGAAAGCCTGTAATTGTGTTTTAACATGAGAAAAGGCTTCCCTGGACAATGCAGAGGCCCAAAAATATTTTGAATAAGTGCCTACAATAACGTGACTACATCTTAGTTTACCAAATGAGGGGTAATGAGCAACATCCATGTGCCATCCTTCAACAGGGGCAAGTCCACGACTAAGTCTCCAAAAAAGGAGAGCACGGCGGGAGACAGGTGCAAATAGAGCAAGCACAGATGATGTTTCCAGCTTGTGAGTAAGAGGGGAATAAACGAAGTAGTAAAGCATGCAAGTTTTGAGATTCAAATGCAGTGGCTATGAGCTGATCGGCTTGAGCATTTCCATAGGGAAGAAAACCAGGTAAATGGGAGCGAGATCTGATGCAAGTAATACAAAAGGGATGAGCACGTGTTCTAATCAATTGCTGTATTTTATGAAGACCGTTAAAACTAAACTCATTAAACTTTTTAATCTGAGCCACTTCCAGTCCAGATGTAACACCTACAACATATTGGGAGACTGAAACGTTAATAGGTTGAGAATAGGTTTGAAAAACTGCCTGCACTGCAGCCAATTCTGCCACTTGAGCAGTTTTAGGGATGGAAAGGCCCTTTTTTCGCTGTAAAGTCTAGAAATTGCTTTTCCATTGGAGCTACCACTGGTGTTAACAGTAAGTGCCTCAGGTATGGGTCTGAAATGAGTCTTTTTAGGAAACCTAAAAGAGGTTGAAGAAAAGAAAGTTAAAAATTTATCTGAGGGGTAATGGGTCAAAATTTCACCTGTAAAAGAAGCAAAGAATATTTGCCATTATACATCAAGAGACCACAAGGTATCAGTTTCATGCTTAGTAAGAAGAACATAAATAGTGTGAGGATGGATTCCGAGCAGCTGGTGTATGTGCTCTCTGCCCTTAATAATGGGATTACATATGTGTAGTATATAAGTAACAAGTGTTTTTGTAGGTTGAGACAAAAGATGTATCCATTCTATAATGGACACATCTATAATACACAAGGTAGGAGACAACTGTGCAATGAGTCCTGTAGGAAAGGAAGGTGTAGGCAATACAAAAAACAGAACAGGGAGATTACAATTTACAAGAGAGGAGCTCCTGGAGCCATGGGGGTGAGTGTATGTGATGAAGAGGGATCAGGATCACCCTGCAGGAGACAAACAAGGGAGTTAATTGATTGGTAATTATTTTAAAGTAAGGCCTGATCCAATTTGTGTATCCTAAAAATTTTGAAAATCATTTACGGTATCTAGTGATTTTGTATTAAATTTTGGTGTTTGAGGTTGAATAGTCTTTTGTTGAACTATGTATCCTAAGTATTGAAAAAGAGTTTCCTTTTGTATTTTCTCTGGTGCAACTTGCAATCCCCAGTTTTGTAGGGAGTTTATTGTTTTAAGCCCAACTGAAGTTCTCAAACAGAGGATATGGCTGTAAGTATACCATCCATGTAGTGGATAATATATGGATTAGAAGACTGATTCTGGATGGGTTGAATAGCTTGTGCCACATAATGCTGGCACATAGTTGGACTATTCATCATACCCTGAGGGAGAAATCTTTCCACTGATATCTCTTAGTAGGTTCCTTATTGTTTATTATAGGAACAGAAAATGAAAATTTTTCCTTGCCTCGAGGAACTAGAGGTATGTGAAAAAACAATCTTTAAGGTCTAAAATCACCAAGGCCAATCTAAAGGTATTGCAGATGGAGAAGGAAGTGCGGGTTCTAATGGTCCCATAGGCTACTTTATTAATCTCTTGGAGACCTTGTAATAATTGCCACTTACCAGACTTTTTGGTACAGTAAATATAGGCATGTTCGATGGATTACTGGAAGTTTCTACATGCCCAGCACCTAACTGTTCTTGTACTAAATATTGTATATTTTTTTCTTTTTTTCCAGTTATTGGCTTCTGTGCTACTCAAACAGAGTTGTAGGTAAGCCAAGTGATTGGAATGGTGGGATTACTAACCTGACTGTGACGGACAGTGGCCACTACTCTAAAGGGCCTTCAGGATCAATGGGCTCGTCAGTCCCTTTTTCTGTTTTCCCCAATCTCTGAGGAAGCTGGAATCTAGTTGATGGAGTGCTGATACTCAGATGTAACTGAGTATCTCTCTTCCCCAAATATTAACAGGTATCTTATTGACATAAGGAGTAACAAATCCTGCATTCCCTTCCTGATCCCTCCAGGCTAGCACCTGTGAGCGCTGATATACCATATATGGACTGCCAAACCCACTACAATTTGTTTCTGTTTGTTGCTTAGGCCATTTTTCAGGCCAATCCAACAAAGAAATGTTACATCAGCTCCTGTATCAATTAGTCCTGAGAAAGCCTTATTATCTACAAATAAAGATGGGCATAGGGTTTGAATTTTTTTACCTCTTATGACCAAAAAATCTGGCAATCAGCACCTCCAAAGCCTTGTTCCGCTTGAGGGTGATTTATCCCTGTTTCTCAGAAGGCACATAAGAGATTATCGAAAGCTAAGCAATAAATTCTCCCTTGTTTTTTTAGTAGCTATCCATTGGTTTTAAACATAACTTGCATTTCACCCGTGTAATCTGAGTCCATGACCTTGGGAAAAACAGTGACACCCTTTGTGGTCAACACACTTTGTCCTATAATAAGGCTACTGTCCCTGGAGGGATGGGGCTGAAGATTCCAGTCGGCACCTTTTGGAGGCCCATGTCTGGAGTAATAGCAGTATCTCCACTGACTGGCAGATCTGGATTGAGCACGTGCGGGACCATCACTCACTGGGAACGCTCCCTGTTGTCAGACTACGGCCCCGGAGTGGCCCCTTTTCTCATTTCCCGAAAGAGGATTTCCTTGATTATCAAACTTAGAATGGCACTGATTTACCCAGTGTTTTCCCTTTTTGCACCGAGGGCAAATCCCAGTGGGGTTCTACAGAAGGGCATCATCTTTGAGTATGCCCATATATCTTGCATTTGTAAAACTGGATCTTAGACTCAGTATGTTGATTTAATACCTTCTCCAAAGCTGCAGCAAATACAGACTGTTTATGCTGCTCTGTTCCAATAACTTGAGCCACCTGTATATAGTCAAATAAGAATCTGTCTTTTACCAAGGAAAGGGCTTTCTTAACATCCTGATTCACATTTTCAAAAGCCAGTTGTTTAATTAAAATGTCTGCGGTTTGAGCACGGGTAACCTGAAGCTTAACCACTTAGGTTAACTGATCTAAAAGGTCTATAAAAGGCTCCAGAGCTCACAAAAACCATACAGCCTTCCTTTGCTATCAAAATACATCATATATGCTGAGCTCAAATAGCTACGGATACCATGTTATCTCAAGCCAGTGGGTTCCTGAGTGTTGGAGACCAAGTGGTTCAGAAAGGGAAGAATTCCCCTGGAAAACAGATCCAAAAGAGTCCAAATCTAAAGCACAGACAGGGAGAACCTGGGTACCCGATCGACAGCAGGGTACACCTGCATTATTGGTGACACTCACAAGCTCCTAGATCCAGCCATCGCTGAAGCTGCGTAACTCACACTCTTTCAAATTATGTCAGTAAACCCCTCAGGATTCTGGCAGCTAAAAGCACAAGTGCCCACACGTGTGCAAACACGCTTATACACACACTCCACCAATCCACACCCTTCCTCTCCCAAGGCATGACAGGAACACCTACCTCCTCCAAGGGGTCTTCTGCGCCCCCGCTCTCTCTCCTCTTCTTCTTCTTCTTTCTCTTCAGAGGCAGCTCCTCGA
>PVLC010031824.1:0-18550 GCA_004027655.1 Graphiurus murinus | reverse complement strand
AGGATTTGTTTCTTTCATTTGTTCCTCATTCTGGATTGAAAAAAAAATGGAAATGTGTCTGCTGAGTGGGATGTAAAGGTAGCGAGTGGGCGAGGCTGGAAGAATGGGGCCGGCGCATCATCCCTGCCACCTGGGAGCTGTGAAGTTCAGTTCCTGTCTCTTTTGTGCTGTGTTGCCACCATCTGCCAAGATATATTATTCAGATCTACTTAACCAGAGTTCAAGCAACAGAAATGAACTTGACCTTGCTTAAGTAAAATGAATGTTTAAGGATATGGGGATCTTTCATAGAACACAAGGACAGAAATACAGGTGAAACTTAGGAAGAACCCAGAATGAGCGTTTGAAAACTCTCTGGGTCTTTCCTTTTCCTATACTTTATCTTCATAAAACACTAGCAACTGGCAATCAATCAATCAATCTCTCTCTTGATCCTTTTTCTAGGTTTCTTGTTCAACAGGTAGAATGTGGCCAACCCACAGCACTTAAATTCAGATCTTGCAGTTCCTCTTAGCTGCAGAGACTGACACGTCTCAGTCCCAGGTCCTCATCCACATCTGATTGGTAAACTTTGGTCAGGTGCCCATCCCTGCTCTAGTCAACCCCAATGAAAGGGGTGAGGTCACATAGTATAACCGTGATGAGAGGAGGCAGTTGAGTGGACCAAGAGACAATTCTCTAATAAGAAGAATTAATTAGGAATTGGACAGACTTAATGGGTACCTCATTCTCAGGGATGTGCTATATCATCCCCCTTTTTATTCCTTCTGGATCCTCCCAATTCATTATTTGTATGCTGTTGTCATAAGGAAGGTATGATCATTGTAATTCTTCAAGGTGGCTTACCTACACCCAAGCCAGATTCAGACAGTGGCAGGCACTGCAATTCTAGTAGCTGTGGTTCTCTATGTGTTGATATCTTGGTCTCTAGCTTCCTTGAATAGTGGGTTTGTCAGTAAGGGTGTTGAGGCCTGTGGATGTCTGAGTATCTCAGCCCAAATAAGTGAGTATTCAGTGACAAGAATAAATAAGCAATAGCTCTTTCTAAGGTCCTCAGTTTGCCTCCCATACACCAAGAAAGAGGGATGATGATACTTGGAAGGTCAGACAACTTGAGTTAAGGTCCACTGATTCCCCACACATTAATGCTGCTTCAACCTCTGCCTCTCAGCTTCCATATCTCTAGGCAATAATAATAATGCCAAACTCATGAGTTAATTTGAAGATTTGTCTAATGCCTAGTCTGCATCAAGCACTGTGCTAGGTCTGTGATATCACTGGCCTTATCTCAGATATTTTGCAGTATAATATAGTTTAATTATCATAAAGTATTTGTTCTATAATTAATATGAAATATTTGAAACTTAAAAATGTATAAAGAATAATAGCAAGAATGTTTGTATATCTGTGATTGGATTTAAAAAATAAAATATTAGCTGGGTGTGGTGGCACAAACCTATAGTCCCAGTGCTCAGGAGACTGAGACAGGAGGATTGAAGGTTCTAGGACAGCCTTCGAAACATAGCAAGACTCAGAAACCTGGTGAGACCCTGTTTCAAAACAAAAAATTAAAAGGCCTGGAGGTGTAGCTCAGAGGTAGAATGCCCCCAGCTTCAATCTCCAGTACCCCCCCCCAAAAAAACAAGCTACAAAACAAAAAAGTAATAAAACTAAAATATCCCTATGGCAGTTTAAGCCTATGTTAATTTCTTCCTGAAGACATATTCTTCCTTCTCCCATGAAGTAACTATTTCCCTTAATTTGGCATTTATCACCAGGCATTTTTTATGGTGCTGAGGGTCAAATCTAGGGTCTTTCATATGATAGTAGAGCACTCTTCCACTGAGCTACACCCCAGCAGCCATTCATTTCCATAGATATTTACATTGAGAGGTGAATTGTGCCCCCTTAAGATGTTTAGATCCAATAAGGAAACACTTTCACTGACATTATTTACATATGTGAGAATATCAATGCCAATCTCAATATCATGTATGGGGAAGAGGAGGGGGTGGGGAGGGAACTGGGGTGAAGCTCACCAAATGTTGTGTGCACATATGTCACTATCACTCTGAATTACATTATGATATAAGATTAATAAGACTACGCTTCACCAATAAAATATTTAAAAAGGCCAGTATGGCTACTGAGTGGCAAGAACATAAATGAAAGAATGAATTACATATTATTTTGAAAGCACCCCACTCCCCCTAAAAATATGTTTAGTTCCTATCCCCAGTACCTATGAATGTGACTTTATTTAGAAATAAGGTCTTTGCAAATGATCAAGTTAAGAAGAGATCATTAGTGTCTGCACAATCCAATATGACTATAAACTTAAAAAAGGAAAAATTTGGACATAGAGACAGACAGGCACACAGTAAGAACACTGTGTGAAGATGAAGGCAGAGAGAGAACTGATGCACCTATAGTCAAGGAACACCAAGGATTAGCAGCAAACCACCTGCAGCCAGAAAAGAAGCAAGGAGCAGGTTTTCCCTTTCAGCCTCAGAAAGAACTAATCCTGCTGATATCTTGGTCTCAGATTTCCAGCCTCCCGTACTGTGAGATAATAAATTTCTGTTGTTTAGCTACCTATTTGTAGTACTTACAGCAGCTCTAGCAAACTAATACAACTTAATATATCGGTGTGTTCTTAAGCCTGAAATTTTTACATGTATTAAAACTTCGTATAGATTATACAATGTGGCAAATAGTTTTCTATGCCTTGTATTTTTTCTCCTAGAATTATGTTTGTGAAAAAAATATACATTAATATATGTAGCTTTAAAGACTTCATTTTTAGTGTCACATAGTACCCTCTTTTATGAAAAAACTTTGCTTAATACAATTTTATCTACCATTTTCCTGATGATAGACATGATAACAATGCCATCATGCATATTATTGTCAAAATTTCCTTGAGCATATTTGAAATAACTTCTGTGTGGTTAATATCTAGTAATTGAACTTCTATGTTATTACATGGTTGTAAAAAATTTCACTACCTCCAACAAGGTTAAGCAGTTCATCTTGCTATACAACCTCATTGACAAACACTATTGTTTGACTTTTAAATTCTTTCTATTCTGGTCAGTGTACCTAGAGCTGATATTTGAAATTATGAAGGGTTCTATGAAGCAATAAACACCAGGTACTCCAGGAAGGCAGGAGAAATCCAAACGAGCCTGGGAAGTGCGGTAGAAGGTATGATCAGAGAGGGAGCATCTAACCTGAGCTAGACATTAAGTGAAGGGAACAGTGTGATTGAAAGTGCAAAAGTATGGTGCTGTTGAGTAGGCAGGCAGAGTGTGTATACACTAATGTATACACTAATGCTTACAGCCCTTCGATGACTCAGATGGACTGTTCTAGGGGTCAACAATAAACAATATTGTAACTCCTACTAATAGGATTAATCCTATTGTCTCCAAGTCTAGGGCATACACTTTGAAGGTTGAAGGAGGAAATATTCTTTCCCTCACTCAGATTTAGATCTGAGTTCAAATCTTGGGTCAGTGGGCTGACTTACTTCAAATGTATTTTGTTTGGATGCCACAGTTATTTTTCTATTTTATGCCATTAATACTTAATAGCATTGAATGCATTCATTTCTCAACATTCTCTAGTGTCTTATCTATTATCTCCGTGACTTCTGAAGTTAGTTAAGTTTGAGAGCCCTAGCTGTACTGGTGTGTATAGGGAGTGGGGAGGGGTAAATCACTCACCCTTAGGATAAATTCACTAGATGAGATCCTCCAGTTCAGGTCACTGCTAGGACGATTGCTCTTGTGGTGAATTACAGGAAAGAAAACTCAATTGGAAGCTTCAGGACCTCCCTTGCTCATGAGACTATACCCTGTTTCTCCCCTGTTCCGTAGATAGACTTGGCAGTTAACAGTCCGTCACTGCCCACTGGCTTATACATCTGGCTTCCAAAGACTGCAGGAATCCAGTTTGGAATATGGTGTATGGGGTGGGGTGAGGGGGATCTGAGAGTGGGAGGGGTGGAGTTTTCCTGGAGAAGATAGAGATTTCTGTAGAGAGATGTTAGAAGGCAAGCTTTGGGGGAGAGGCTTACTACATGATGGCAGGGAGCCTGAGTAAATAGTAGGGGAAGCACACAGGTCGGATAGCTTTTGTTCCAAGGCTCAGGAAAGCCCAATTTGGTTAACCTTCTGTTGTTTTCTAGATTTGTAACTCCTTTCTGAAATTGCCCTAACTCTTCTGTTACATTTCAATCTGTCTGATACAGATTCTGGTGTACTGGGTTTGGGGATCTGGAGAGGTCAGATAGCAGGGAAGGGGAGCTGTCCTAGTTTACCTGGTAAGTTGCATCAGTTCCAGTGACTGTGTTACAACTCAGACTTACACTGTCAGCCGTGGTTAAGAGAGGCACATGTAGAAATCTGAAAAGGCCATAATAGGTACTACAAGAATATATTTGAAAGAACAATAGATCCACATGCTTGCTATAGGTTAGTCTTAAATTGGGTTTCCCTCCTAGAATCACCTGGGAACTTAAAACAACAAAACAAAAAACCAATGCCATATATTACAGTTCTGGCCAATTATAAACCAGAGTTTCTAGTTAGGAAATTAAAAGGGAATGAACCCAGGGGCATATTCCTCTGAGCTCCACCCCAAATAATATTTTATTTTTTGTTTTGGAATAGAGTCTGGCTAAGTTACTGCATGCTGCTGCCCTTGAACCTGCAATCCTTCAGTTTCAGCCTTCCAAGTACTGGAATTACAGGTATGCACCATCACACTCCACCAGGAATTAGTATTTTTATAAAACTTTCCAGGTGATACCTATGTTCAACCAAGACTAGGAACAATGAGTTAGAGAATACTGTCTTCTGAAAGGAATCAGAAAGACACATGGCACACCTCACTTACATTTAATTTCAATAAACACAATAGAGTATATTGAATAGAAACTCACCATATCAGGCTTATATGTTGTTGTGAAAGTGTTTTATTTGTAGAAACAAGAAATAGGTGGCTTTGGGTGGAAAAGAGAATTACAGTTAGAAATAAAAATATTTTGACTTTTTTGCTTATGAAAACCTTGCAAAATAATGCAAACTTTTTCAAAACAAAGTTGGATTTGCACCATATTTTATCTCTTGTAGCAATTCTAATGCCTAGCATCAAATGCCCTCCCGCACCACCCTCTGGTTCATAGATCCCAAAGAGGTTACATATTCCATCTCAGAAATTCATTCTTCCTTGAACTTACAGCATGTTTCGACTCTGAGGGCATTTAGAAGGAATTGCTTAGAAAAAGCCCTGCAGGGAGCCTGTCATAATGATGCAGTTTTAAAGAACACCCTGGACCACTTGGAGGGAATCACTAACCACCCTCCTGTGTTTCGTTTTCCTTTCTGGTCTCTAAGCTTTCTGCAGTACATTGGTTTGGTTTCCAAGGCAGAATTTACAATACATTGCTGACTGAAGAACAATTCAATTTTATACAACAATCTTGTTGGGTTTCAGTTTCTCACCAGGAGGATCAAGTGATATTTCCCCCAATTCTCCCCCATATGTTCTATGTTTATTTTGTTCCATATCCTCTCTTAAGGTGGAGTGGATGGGGGAAGCAGGTGTACACACATGCCCTTGTCAAAGAGGGTCTCAGGTGAACATGTTTTCTTTCTTATCTAAATAGAGCAGCAGAAACTCCAGTTGTGTTTCTGTGTGGATATGCCTGTGTGTGCATGAGTGTGCACAAGTATGTGTATATATGCATGTGTATGTGTACTCGAGTCCTTTCGAGCATGACAAGGGGAAGGAAAATGGATCTTCTATGGCTTCAAATAATGGCCAAGTGGGAGCTCAGGCTTATATTACAGATGCTGCTTGCTTGGGCTTCATGGCACATCCTATTGGCATCTCAATCTTTGATCTTTCTGCTCAGCTAATCATTTAACCTGCTAAGCAGCTGTTTCACATGGATATGTTTGAGATTTATAGGATGGAATAGAATGCCCCAGAAGTTTGCTTGCAAAGCCTCGTTTTTAACCAGAGGATGCCTATTGCCTTTTATTATAGGATCATGTCCCCTTTCATGTGTACCTGGGAGGACTCAGTTGAGTGGGGTTTTCTTTCAAAACCAAACAGAGATTTTGTATTCTTCCCCCCATCTGCCCTCAAATGATTTATTCAATATTTGTTTCTCATCAAAATCCGGCTATCACTTCCTGCATCTTCTTCGTATATCCAAGACTAGTTTGTTTTCCAATTAAATACCCCTGGTTGGCTCGCCTCCTCTTTGCACTGCAATTGTTCATTTCTCCCCTTTCCACATCAGGCCTAAAGAAGACTCCACAGGTGTTGTTATATTTAGCATATTTTTCTATCAGGTTTGAATGAAGACGGTGCCTCCGCAGTGTCTGATATGAGTCCATGGGGTAAATCGATAATGAGCCTGTCGAGACAAATAGGCCAGCAATTGTTCTAGCCAGGCCAAAGGAGGCGAGCAAAATGCCAATTGCCAACGCAGTGGTGAACCAAGCTGCTGAGAGCAGACAGTACCAGATTAATGAAATCGCACAGGCTCAGCTTGCACCCGGAACTAAAGCAGCTTTGGGAAAGGCATATGGCAAAAAATAAGCCAAAGTTAATCGCAAAGTCGGGCGCCCAATAAAGCAGCAGCTGCTTGAAAGGGAAAGCACAACAGCCGCTGCACAGTGACTTCTCTCCTGCTCCGTGGAGCAGGAGGATGTGCAGAGCGGGATTAGCCGGGTGACAACCCACAGAGCTGTGGCTGCCAGGGTGGCTGCGAGCTCTGGCCCACAGGTGCCAGGGGCCCTGAGACATGCTGCTGTGCTTGCCCAAGGCAGCCAGCTGTGGATCTGATGATCGGCAGCAGCAAGGGCACCTCTGGAGCCTCTCATTTTCCTTCTACTCATGAAACTGCCGCCTCCAACTTCTGTTGTTTCCTACCAATCCTTCCTGCACTGCCAGTAATCAGCAACAGCCCACACTCGAGTGCACGACCTCCTTTAAAGAGCTCTGGCAGAATGTCAGCCTCATGCTTCTCCCTTCCTCCTTTAATGGTGGTATCCCTTTTGGCCACTCGATTCTGAATCTGTCATAATTGCCATGAAGAGCTTCTATGTCCAGGACTTTGTAGCACTCCACTCTCTTCCCAAAGAGACTAGAATAGTTGAAAGGGTTATGGACTGTCAAAGGCTTGCTGGCTGCCTGGGATTTGCTTTCACTCTTGCTATAAACGATGACCATGGTTTAAGTCCTCGGCTGCCTGAAATCCAATGGCCCTTTCTGAGAGAGATTCTGTGGAACACCAGTGGGATATAAATGGGTGTCATGAAAATAGATTCCCAAGTCAACTAAAGTTGAGAAACATTAGATTCTATGAAGTTTTTTTTATTGTACAAAGTGACTTTTTTTTGTAGGTGACTCTATTTTTAAGATACTCATATACCTTGTTGATATAGATTGTAGACAAAGTTTACAAAATTCTCTCTTTCTCTCTCTCTCTCTCTGGCTGTAGAATTCTGTTTGCGAAGAGTATTTGATATGGGTAGAATTACATCTCCCAAAATTAATATATTGAAGCCCTAATACCTAGTACCTCAGAATGTGGTATTTGCCTATGTAGTAAGTTAAGGTCATATGGGAGTAGGCTAAACCCCTAATGGAATTGGATGGGCATCCTTATAAAAGGTGAAAATGTACACACACACACACACACACACACACACACACACACACACACAGAGGAATAATGCCATCTGAAGACAGGAGTCATTCTGCCATGGGCCATGGAAACACCAGAATCCAGGAGAGAGGCCTGAAATAGTGCCTTCAGAGGGAGGGTAGACTGATGACACCTCAATCTCAGACATCTAGTGTCCAGGGCCATGATACAATAGGGAACTATGGTACTTTCTTATGGTAGACCCAGGAAATAAATATATTCAAGGCAGTACTGCTTTGAGGAACAAATGCTGTTTAACAGGTTTACCAGAATAGCAGTTATAGCAGTCTAAAAACATATTCACAGAAGTTTAAGACTTTAAGAAGTTTAAATTTCAATTAAAGATTTTTTTAATATATTTATGGATAGAATTAACTCTGACTACATTGATGCTAGCTTACATTTAAAAGAAAAGTCTTAGGGTAAGCATATATTTTCAAAAGCAAATGAACACACTGCTTTCTTGCATGTTCAAATACTCAAATTATAAAACAAGTATTATTACTTAAGTCCATGATAATCTTTCTATTGTCTGAATAGCTTCTGCAACCTTTAATTTAATGGGCCAGCAAAAGTATCCCAGGAGTTCCCTAGCCTGTCTGTATTATATTCCTGTATCCCATTGGCTTAAATTGAATGTCTTGCAACTCATGACTGTACATGAGTGGAAGATATAGCTATTTTATTTAGGGTGTTTCTAAGGTTGAATAGTGATTATCCAAGTTTGGGGATTTCATGGTCTGGTAAATACAAAAAATTAATCTGGAGACTGACATAGACCTGTAAACATTTCATTTGTGAAGTACTTGCGTTAAAATAACAGCAATTGACAAAACAAACAAGAATCAATGGCCACCATGTGCTAGTGACATCATTTCAACTTTTAAATTAGCCATGTAGGAATACTAACACAACTCACTAAATATCAGCATTTGTAACAAGCATGTACTAGTGAGATTGCCAATAAAAATAAAAGAGATTTCTAAAACCCAAAGTGTCGAAAGAATAAAATGTTGTGGTGTCCTAGTGGGTTAAGTGTTTTGCACATTATGTGTCAGACATGTTGTGAATGCTTTAAATGTATAAATTTAATTAATCCACACAAAAGACTTATATGATTGAAACTATTGTTATTTCATAGGTGAGGAAACTGAGAACCTGGGTTTAAAAGTTGCCTAGGGTAGGTGGTGAGCTAGAAGTTGAGTCTACAGTCTGGCCTCTGGAGAATACTGTGTGATATTCTGTAAATCCGAACTTCATATGATCTTAAATCTCTGATGATTGTTTCCAAAAAGAAAACCTTGGCAAACTTACTCAGATATGTTTGTGTGTGTGTGTGTGTGTGTGTGTGTGTGTGTGTGTGTGTATGTGTGTGTATTCTATTTTTCTCTTTTTGCTGCAGATCTGTGATAGCATCCATCCCCAGCAATCTGGACTGGATGTAGGAAGCCCAGGCTGTAGCTGCAGGCCACATGCCAGCAAGGGGTCTGGAAAGGAAATGTACTGTGATTATGGAGGAAATTCCTAAGGTAGCTAAAGAAAACGGCTCATTTTTCTCATCAGTCATCTACATTTTGTGGTAGGCTTTAGCAACCTTCTAAAAGGTGAATACAAATCAATCATTTCAGCTGACATTTTGAAAATACTGCAGGGTGGCAGAAAGCTAATGTATCAAATACCATTAAAGGTTTAAAACAACAAAACCCAAACTAAAATACTTTAAAGTTAACCTCAAAACCTGGACTATGATTCTGTGTCTGTGTTGAGCTCGGTGTGTGTGTGTGTGTGTGTGTGTGTGTGTGTGTGTGTATGTATATGTGTAATGTGATTTGAATTTGATAGCCAGGATGTAGATGGAAACACACCACATAAACCACTCAAAAGGGAATAGCATAAGAGCATAAATGACCTTCTGTATCTGGAAAATTACTACAGAGCTGTAACTTTTGCAAGGGAAAAACTTTGCAATGCAACAAGATTTAGTAAAAAGAGTACATGCTTTGGGAGCAGATAAATGTGTATTCAAAATCCCAGTTCCTATTCTTCCTTGCTTGGGATCTTGGAAAAGTCAATGTCTTAGTCCATTCCGGCTGCTGTAACAAGATACTATGAACTGGGCTGTTTATAAATATTCAACATTTTCTTCTCATAGTTCTTGAGGCAGGGAAGTCCAGGAGAGAGGCACTGTCGTATTTGGTGTCTCATGACATTCTGTTTCTCATCCATGGCACCTTCTCATTGTGTCCTCACATGGTGGGAGGAGAAAATATGCTCCCTCAGGCCTGTTTTCCCACTCATGAGAACGCTGCCCTCCTGCCCTAATCACCACCAACAGTTCCCATCTCTTCATGCTATCACATTGGGGATTAAGTTTCAATATATGAAATTCAGAAGGACACAAACATACATTTCATAGCAGTCACTTAACCATTCTGACTCTGTTTCATTAATAAAATGGGAATGATAAAAACCTATTTTATAGTTTTTTAAAATGGAGATTAGGCTAATTCATGTTCAATGGTTAGTATTGTTATTGACCAAAAGATAATTTTTAACAAATACTTATGTATGCTTTACCAGAAACTCAAACACAAAAGAAATAGTTGAATATGGGCAAATTGCAGATGGACCTAGTTAGCTATGAATATACTCTGTGAAATGCATAGAGATTCCCTTGTGTGGATTTTTCTGTTAACCACAATTTTCTTCTCATTGGATGTTGGCAATAGTGTTTGGCCATTATCCTCCCAGACAGCTCTTATTCCTCTCTTACCTCTTTCCAGTTACTTTATGGTGATCTCTATGGTTTGATCTTCTCCTCCCCTACCACTCCCAAGTTTCTGTCTCTGCCCTTATTGGATGCAGGGACTCTCCAAACGCTCTCCCAGGCTTTCTGTCTTTCTAAATGTCTTAGGTGCAGGCTACCAGGCTCCCCACCCCTTCCCTGATTCCAGGTCACTTCCTTTTTTATTGTTTTCTTCACCCTTCCACATGTGTCCAGTTCTCTTAGTATGGGACTTTGACTGTCCCATCACCTGCCTGTAATCCCATCAAGCTCCTGCCTTTCCTCCCTACCTTGCTTGACATGCATCTTGAAGGCTGTGTGAGCCATCTCTCCTCTCTCTTGTGCAACCCACTTCTCAACTTCTGCAGCACTCTGGCTTCTTTCCACAACATTTGACTGAATGGCTCTCATGGTGGCCATCAATGCTCTGTTAATTGTTGAATACAATTGCGTCTTCTCAGTCATTGGCATTGACCCCAGCGAGACCCTGCATGGTCTGGCCCAAGGCCAGCTTGCTGCCTCATTTCCTTTTCCTTCCACCTTACTTACTCTATGCTCTGGTGGTCACCTTATTGTTCTTCAGACAGCAGTGCTGCTCCACAGCTTTGCATGTGTTGCTGCCTTTCTTCCCAGAACATTATTCTTCCAGATATTTGCATGGTTCTTTCCTCATCATTCTGGTCTTTACATAAATGTCATTTCTTAAAGTATCACTCTCAAAACACTGCTATCTACAATGACACCCATTTTTCTCATTGTTCTCAATCTCTTTACTCATTTTAGATGTTTTCAAAACATGTATCAACCCATCCCTTCTCTGTCTCCCCCAGAATATAATTCCATGAGGGCAGAGACTCTTTGTTTGCAAGTATATTGTTAGTATCTGTAGTAGTTCTTTACACATGGTAGATGTTCTATAAATATTGGGTTGGATGAACAAATGTGGATGTCGGATGTCCCTCACCTTTTAGCTTCCATGACACCACCCTTCATGGTTGTCCCATTGCCTCCCTGATCACACCCTCTCTGGCTTGCGCTTCATCTAGTTCATCCACTTGGAACATTAGAATTTTATCTTTGGTCTTTTTCCTTTCCTAGTTTGCAACTTGCCCTTGGGCAATCTGTTTCATTTTGGTGATTTGGGCCCTCTCTTGCAGACCAATGCCTTTTAGGTCTGTATCTCCTGGATATTCCCAAAAGGCAGATGCGTATTTCGACACCTCCATGCAGAGATACCTCAAACTCAACATGGGTGAAGGAGGGGAGTTAGCCAACATCAAGATGTTTTTAGTTCTTGTCTCTGTTGAAGGCTCTGCTATCTACTGAGATGTCTGAGGCAAACACTTCCTTTCTCTCTCTCTCTCTCTCTCTCTCTCTCACACACACACACACACACACACACACAACTTCAGAATGTGCACTTCAGAAGAAACGGATTTCTTTTGCCATGCTTGAGACCAGCCTCATCATTTCCTGCCTGGACTATTTAAGCAGTATAGTAGTATATCATCTTTTTGCTCCCAACTTTTCTTACCTTCAATCCAATATATCTATATAAAATGCTGCCAGAAATTCTCTTTCTAAAATGAAAATTTGATCATCATTTCCTCTTTCAACACCCTAATGCACATGATGTACTTTCACAAACATATCAAAGTCAGTAACTAAGCTGAACTTGAGAAGGAGGGAGCGTGAGGGAGTGGGGCAAGAATTGGGGAAGAGTTAAATGAGAAATGTGTGCATGTATACCTTTACCAGCTTGTA
The DNA here is from genome assembly GCA_004027655.1 of Graphiurus murinus. Taxonomy (NCBI): domain Eukaryota; kingdom Metazoa; phylum Chordata; class Mammalia; order Rodentia; family Gliridae; genus Graphiurus; species Graphiurus murinus. The sequence continues at coordinate 6,272 of PVLC010031824.1, read as the reverse complement.
CCTAACAAAGATGTATGATTATATTGCACCAATAAAAAAATAAAACCAAAGCAAAACAAAACAAAAAAGAATCTTGATGGATACCTACCTCTTTGGATTAAAATCCTAACTCCTAGTATGATCCACAGACCCTCATGGTGCTCTTAAGATATTACAAACTGGCTATAAGAGGACCAAGTACTTAATGTGAGCTGTAGCATTGGACCTGGTATCTTTCCTCCTGGGAAGCAAGGGGGATGCCAGATGCTGCCTGACTCATATCTCACCAGGTTCAAGGTAGAGCAGGAACACTGAAAGATGTCTCAGCACAAGGTAGGGGTGGGATACAGTAGTCAACCTAAGAGGTTGTCCACTGTGCCAAATGCCAAAATGTCCTTTTCTTCAAAGATGCAGAGTTTTTTCCTGACGAATGCTAAATATCATTTTTCCTTGAGGTGTGCTTACTTCATTGGAAATAATAATACTTATATGCATTAATTCATTTGATCATTAAACAATGTTAGGTGGATAATATAATTCTCTTTATTTGTAGATTAAGAAATAAGGCACAGAGAGGTTAAGTCAGTCTCTGAAGGTCTTATAGGTAAAGATGAATCTAGCTAATGTGACTTCAGTATTATAAAAAAGCCTGGGGACCTGCAGGTCTCACTGAGAAAGAGACAGGACTGGAACTGGGGGAGCCATATTGCCTCCTTTTTCTGGAGTTCTAAATGACTGGGCTGAAGAGAATTCCATGAGTAACTGAGGCAAGGATACATAGGAGGAAATTTTGTGGGGGTGGAGTTTAGTTTTCTTGAGCAATATGAGTGAACAGAGATATATAGGGTATTGTGGAGAATAGTGAATAGGGGAAGGAGAGAGAGAGAGAGAGAGAGAGAGAGAGAGAGAGAGAGAGAGAGAGAGAGAGAGAGAGAGAGAATGAGAATGAGAATATGAATATCTCAGAGGTGAATGAGACTTTCTTATGATCCCCTCTCCCTGGGAGGCACTGAGACAGTCTGGAAAATCCTTCTGTTATTTAGCATAAGGATATAACTCAATTGAGTAAAACATAGCCCTTAATAAACTCCTCCCTTCCTGCCTGTTTCTATCCCTCCAACAAGGTACATGCCATTTCATCTTTAGGGAATTAGGTCAGATGGAAGTAAACTCACAGACTATACCCCAAGAAGGTCTGATTTAAGCCCACTTGTGCATTTTGGTGGTGAAAGAGCTATAGGGATGTTGATCTTTTGAATGAACTAAGCTTAGACTGGAAAGATACATGATCCAGGAGGTAGCTCAGAGGAACCTAGGCTCCAGAGGCAATAGTACTAATCTTGTTATGGCCCCAGATTAGTGTCCCAGTACAAAGCAAGGACCCACCACCAGTGGATGTACATTCTTCAGTCACATCAAAAGACTCACCTTTGACTTTTGCTGCCTCATCAACTGGCACTTCTCCCATATCTGAATCTGTGTAGGAGCTACCGTCTCAGATGACCTTCCTTCTCCTTTCACCTTCCTCTCACTTCCCCCTCTCTCCGGATGTCTTGTAGGTCTCCAAGGATGCGGGGTGTATTTCTATTATCATATAAAGTACATTAAGCTATGATTTTCTCACTAAACTATGAGCTCCTCTAAGAGCATACTTTAAATTCCATTCCTGGTATGCCCATCAAGGAGAACAGAGCACACGGTAGGTGCTTAATAAATGTTTGATGAATACATAAATGAATGAACACCTGTAAAACATTTAATGGTGCTGCAGCTGCTACTGCTGTCACTCCTCATACATTTCAGTGGATCCCTTTTTTTCTTTTCTTTCTTTTTTTTGTTTGTTTTTGCATTTGCACACTGTTCCCTCTGAGGAGAAAAAAATCCTCTTCCCCCTTAGGAGATTCAAAGGGTATCATTATGGCACACAAATAATCCTTTATCCATTGTCCTTTCTGTTTCTTTATTTAAAAAAAGAAAACTCTGTATTAGATTTCTCCTTTGATTGAGACTCCACACTAGAAAGAATTTAATTCTTAATAATGATTATGGAAAATTTCACTGTAGGATTTACTTTATGCTGGCTAATGTGCTCGGCACTTTCAATACACTTTCTCACTTCAGCCTCAGAATAATCTCCATTTTAGTTTGCTGTTCATTTATTGTTTTCGTGGTACTGGGGATTGAACCCAGGGGCAATCAACCATTGAGCTACACCTCCATCCCTTTTTAAATTTATTTTTTCTGTTTTGTTAAGGCTGGCCTCAAGCCTCTTCTTGTCTCAGCCTTCCAAGCACTGGGATTAGAGATATGCATCTTCCATAATTTCCATTTTTAAAAGCATTTTTTCTTATTTTAAAATGTAGAAGCTGATGCTTAGAAAGGTTGAAGGCCTTGCTCAAGACTATCTTACTAAGCAGAGAAGTCAGAATTCACAGCCAGATTTAGATTGACCTGAATCCAAAAATCCATGCAAGGAGGAACATGCTATTGTCTATGCTGCATGCTCTGAGGATGGCTGGTCCAGACAAGGCTGATTCTGTGAAAAAAATTTGACTTCAGTGGGGTTCTGCTGGGGAGGGCAAAGAGAAGGAGACAGATTGAAAAATACACAGGACATAATGTGTAAAGAGTGTTGTGATAGATGAGACTAGGGGAGACTTGCTGGTAACCTGGTAACTGATTGGTTGCCTGACTGCACATGGGTCTCAGAGGCGACAAAAGAGGGATTGGTGAGTAGATAGTGAATTCCATCAGGGGAGTTCTGAGTGTTGTGTATTTGGGGGTATCTCAGTACAATATCTGGTAGACCTTTGTATACATGAATCTGAAATTCAGAGGGAATGGTTTGACTCTTCTATATCATAATTTGTGCTGTGTGATTATCTCATTGTAAATTCTTTCTAGTTAGTAGAAGTTTTTCACCTAATGCTCAGAGGAAGTCAAAGGAGTGTTTATTAATGAACCAGACCCTTGTATGGAAACCTGGTTCATATTACCCTATTAAATACATAGGCAAGGTTTTTCCATTTATTGCATGTTTCCATTGTTTGAAATAGTTCTGCTTCCTTCTATTGTATTTCATAACGCTTCTTTCTGAAAATAAATGGCTGATGTGTCCCTGCTGCATCTATAGTCTCAAATGGATCCTGGTTATGAAGTAAACTATCTATGTCTAGGAATTGACTTCAATTGTCCCTTTGAAAATTCATGATATAATATCTACTTTTCTTCCACACTATCTTCTAATTTAAAAGAATTACCATTTTTTCCTTTAATTAAATATTTAGCCCTTTAAGATAGCTCAGTTTATAATCCTGGGCACAAATGAAAATACCATGATTAAAATAAATTTATAAGTCCTAGTTCAGATATTTTTTACCATAGGAAGCTGTAAATGCTTTAAGATAAAAGGGAATTCAGGGTGGTCACATGCAATACAAACTATTATCTTTTAGAATAGAGGAAAGTGAACATGCAAGCCACAACAGGCTGATGGCAGATCTCCTTCCCTTTAACTGGTGCCCAGTGTAGAATTGTTGCAATCAAATTTCACCTTCCACTACCCAAACACTCTTCATATTTTTTATACAAAACACCAATCGGATTGTAAAAGCTGGTTCTTAATAGAGAAACTGAAAATGTAATGTTATTATAATGATTTTCCCGGGCCCTGGAAGCTCAGGCGTGGCCACATGACCCAGTGGCTGGCCATGAGAGATGGAGTAAGGCTTGCAGCTGGATGCTGGTGAGGGAGCAGAGGAACTGCATGGTCTCCACTCTGGACTGTGGAGCAGCAACATCCAGTTTTTAGAGGCAGCAGAAAGTGGTTCTGGGGACAGAATGCCATTGTCTCCTGCCCCTGGCTTGGAAAGACTCATTGTAAAATCTGCCCAGCTCTCATGGGCAGTGGTGGCTTCATCAGACCTTGGCAGTGTGTGATTTTGGACTTTGCATTTGTCTGCAAACCCATCCTGCCTGACCCTACTAGATATTTTGTAAGCTACGCAATAGCCTTTCATTAAATTCACTGTCTGCTCACACTAGCTGGAGCTGTCTGTCATTTGCAACTGTGTTATGCATCCTAATTCCATGCGCCTTAGTAAATTTAAAGGACTCCAGCACTCTGTCCTCCTATAGCTTCTCTCTAGGAAAGTCCTTAGAATATATTTCATTTTGTGTTATAATTACATATTTTTTTAAAAAAAACAGATTTTTGAGAATGGAGACTGTATTTTACTCATCTTTGCATTCTTCTGCTAATGTCCAGTTTCAAATGCCTTGGATGTAGTAGAGATCATAAAATTGACTTGAACAGGATGTAAATAGACCTTCATACCTGCAAAAACAAAACAAACAACCCCCCAAAACAAAAAAAAAATATGGGCTAAGCTGAGAGTAGACTGTGGAACTCTGTAAAACACAAGAACAGTCAGAAGATACCCTCTTCCAGTGAAGACTGATGCAGTGAGATGTTCCCCATGAGGGTTTGTCTGTTAGGGCCAGGCGGCTGGTCAATAATAGCAAATGATGGCAGTAATCCCTCCTCTAAGCATCTCCTATCAGGATCTGTTCACTGAGCAATAATAGTTGGAATTTCAGTGCCTACTGGGTCTTCTGGTGAATTATTAGAGTGGACCCAATGCAATCCTCTGTTCAACAGGGGAGATAGAAGCTTTTTTCCCTATTATTAATGAAAAAAAAAAGTAGTTTTTAGAGCCAGCAGCATGTGCTTTATATCATAGTCTTTATTTCTCCAGATCTCACTTTCCCTTGTAAAATTTGCATCTTTCTTATACACACATGCCCATGAATTTTTCATGGTATACTGGACATATGTGTAATGTGGTACCTACAGTCACATTTCACTGTTATTTAGCATGAGTCTACTGATCACACCTCTACTAAGTTAAGTCCAGTGCACCTGAAATTGACAATAGATCCAGCTAATTTTAACATGGAAATGAACTGAACTTCTTCCCCCTTTTTATCTCTCATCTTTGAAGCTAATTATTGATATTATCATGTACTTACTTTGTTGTTTTCAGTTGTGGTATTGATGTTTTCCCTTATAATAGGGTCTTAAAGAAGTATGTAAAGTCCATTTTTTCTATTTCTCTTACCTGTGTATTTGCCAGTTACCAAAGGGTATTATATAATGTACTTACCCTGTACTTTAAGCAAATACTACTTCTTTTGGTGGAGAGATAGATTTATCCTCAAAAGCTATAGGAACTTTTCTAGTTCCATTTTTTTGCATATATTTATTGTTAAGTGTGAATTTTCCTTCATCTAGCTAGTTTCTTCAGTACTCAAGAGTATAGTATAGTGTAATAATTTAAAGTATATCCCACAGTATCAGACGGCTAAGGATCAAGTACCCGCCTTTCCACTGAATAGTTTTGGATTAGTAATGTCTTAAACTTTGATTTCCTCATCTCTAATAAGAGTCTAATAATGTATATTAGTGTTACTGTGAAGAATATACTAATATTTCCATATAAAGACTTAGAGCATGGTTCTCAATAAGACTTTAATCAAAGTCAGCTATTATTATCCAATTTTCCTGTATTTGTTTCATTTGCAACTTCAAAGTTAAGATCATTCCTTAGGCTTTCTAAAATTATAACCATTGGAATTCACAAAGAACCAACACATAAAGCATTAAGCCTCTTAGCATACATAATCTAAAAGAACTTAAGACTTAAATTAACATTAAAACTTTGTAAATTCATCAATTATTCTTAATTACCTTCTATGCTATTGAAACATTATTTCCTTAACAGATTTTTGTCCACTTAGGTACTAGTTTTCTGTAGATCATAATCATAATCATATGACTCAAAATGAAGTTATTGTATTATATACTTTTTAGATTTAGAAAGTGACTTAGACATCAGATGCTCTCATTTTCTACCTGAGAAGAAATCCATTTGCATCAGCTCTCCTAACTTAGAGGTTTCAAGGCCAATAAGTTAAATACTTTGAGTAGCACTGGGATCCCCTAGAAGGAGAGGAGTTTGCTTTCAGATATTAAGATTCTATTAATTTAAATAGCATGCATGCCGGGTGTGGTGGCACACACCTATAATCCCAGTGTTTGGGAGGCTGAGACAGGAGTATTACAGATTGGAGGCCATCCTCAGAAATTTAGCAAGATCATCAGCAACTTACAAGACCTTGTTTCAAAATGAAAAATAGAAAGGGCTGGAGTTGTAGCTTGGATGTAGAATGCCCTTGGGTTTAATCCCCAGTGCCTGAAATAAAAATATATGCATAATAATAAAGGGCATGTG
>PVLC010031823.1:0-18528 GCA_004027655.1 Graphiurus murinus | reverse complement strand
CTCATTTGACCCCTTCCCCAATTCCCACCCCATTCCCTCGCCCTCCCTCCCCTTCAGGTTCAGTTCAGTGAGTGACCTTGATATGATTGTGTAAGTACATCATGTGGTTAGGGTGTCCCTCTGCCCCGTGCATCTACTGGAATTAATTCAACTTCTTTGCTTATCGAGGATCTCTCCTTTTCCTATGGAGACCCTCCTGCGCCCCATCTTCTCCCTAGCATCCACATATGAGGGAGAACATATGCTTCTTTATTCTTTGTGACTGGCTAATCTCACTTAACATAATGTTTTCCAGTTGCATCCATTTCCCTGCAAAGAACATGATTTTGTTCTTCTTTATGGCTGAATAAAATTCCATTGTGTACATATCCCATAGTTATTTGTTAGATGAGGATAATGATTTCTGTTCCTTTTGCTTCTGATCATAATGAGGATGAAGAGGATCATATATAGGAATGCCCTTTGTGTTCTGTGTAACAAGCAATTGTGGCAACAATTTCCAGGGCCACCCAAGTACTAGTGCTAAGATTCCATGGAATTCAGAACACCTATCCTCTTGCTCTCTAGTCCAGCATCAGTCTCCCTAAACCTTTGGGTAGTGGTCTGTGTGTCTTTCTAAATGTGGCCCTTTACTTTTCATCTTCAAATGTGTGTTTTGAAACAACTCGAATACATCTAAGTGATTAAGAGACAAATCCTACATGATACGGCAGGAAACCAGTGTAGAGCTGAAAAGATCTATTCTTTATCTTTCCATTTTCTAATAAAAATAATTCTTGTTGAATATATTCTCTTTAACTTTGCCAGTTAGGTTTTTGAAAAGTTTCATGATAGGGGAATTCCAGGTGATAAGAAAGAAAACTTATGAGAAAAAAAATAGACAAGAAGGAGTGAAGTTATAAGTGAACCAATGGAAGCATTGGAAAATATTTTAGCCTTGACTATAATAATATGTAGAAATAATAATGTAGAGATAATTATGCATCTAAAATTAATACAAATTGAGATCACAACTACTTTCTTGCTGCTATTTTGTCCACTGGTAACTTTATATAGGATCTTCCCACTATAGCAATTTTTTTTTTTTTTTTTTGCGGTACTGGCGATTGAACTCAGGGGCATTCTACCTCCGAGCTATACCCCCAGCCCTATTTTTTAGTCTTTATTTTGAAACCAGATCTCACTAAGTTGCGGAGTGTCTCACTACATAGCTGAGGCTGGCCGCGAACCCGGATCCTCTGGTCTCAGCCTCCCGAATGCTGGGATTACAAGTGTGCGCCACCACGCCTGGCTCCCACTACAGCAATTTTTATGAAATGCTTATAAATTTGTTTTACTTGGCTTTAGGTCATATGCATACTGAGCATATGGCAGATATTGACCCATTTAAATTTGTTCTTGCTCCCTTGTGTTATGCCTTAATGCACAGCTGCCTTATAGCTTGGTTTGTGCAAATGCTTGGTTTCCATTAAGTAGATGTGCCCATGTAAGAGTTGGCAGGTATAAGTGAGGTGGAAGACTTTTGGTAGTGGACAAAAGCAAATGGAGGCATTTGCTTTTCAGCAACAGCAGAAACAAGGGTCCTAGTATCATGGCAATTGAGGATTTGATGGGGTATCTGTTTTATTGAGATGTCTGTGATTGCAACAATATTGTTTGGATAGTAGTTTCTTGATCTTCAGATGGGAGCAAGAATGTGGTCCAGAGCTCACAATTAAGGCACTTGCTCACCAGTCCTTCAATATCCTGAGCATCCCCACCTTCCCTAATATGGCCAAAGCAGTCACTCTTTTGGTGGATCAGTTCTGCAGCATCACTTTCAAATTTATTTTTGGAATTTCTGCCTGGAACCTACATTTCAATATTTTCCATGTTTTTTTTTAAGCAACTAATTCAATGGATGAAACTTCTTCTTATAACTGAATCCTGATCTATACATATACTGAGGTGCATTGGTGCAACTTTTCTCCAACTTTGATATTGCTCTGATTGATGATTTGAAATTCTTGGCTTTCTCCTCTGGAATTCTGTAATCCACCCCAAAGGCACAGAGTAGTTTATATACCTGAGGTGGAAAAAGATTTATGAAATTTTTATTTAATAAGTTCACTTATATTTCTCAAATGCTGCCCTCACAGATACTTATAGTATCTGCTCTGTTAATCTTAACTTCAAGCCAAAACATACTGAAACTTTGCAGAACTGGGCTAATTATCCATATACTCTTTCCTATAAAGTTGAATCCCCACTCTATAAGAAGGTAGATAACATGAGTGATAAAAGCAAAACCATTCTCTGTGCTTTTATATCTTCCAACTCTTCACTAAAGAAACTTCATCTTCTTTGTCATGGTCTTTTCCTTCCACTTCCTAAATAGAGTGGTTTGAGATTATAGAATATGCAAAGTTTAATTGTTTTAAATCAAGAAAAGCTAAATAGATGTAAATATGTGCATAACAGAATATGATATGGATAACAATCTTCCATTTGAAACAATTATTATTTTATAGTTAGATTTCTGATCAAAATATCTAGAATATATGTCTTTGCTTTGTTCAATTTATTTTTCATTAGCAAGACAAATAAAAATTGTATATATTTATGGGATAAAACATGATGTTTTGAAATACAGTAGTCCCTTTGCATACAGGGTTTCACTTTCCCTGGTTTCAGTTACCTCTAGATAATCATGGTCTGAAAATATTGAGTGGAAAAGAATAGAAATACTTCATAAATTTTGCATTATATGCCATTCTGAGTAGCATAATGAAATTTTGTGCCATCCCAGTCTTTTCCCCCAAAACAGTAATCATCCTTTTATCCAGTCTATCCCCATTATATATGCTACCCTCCCATAAGTTACTTAGTAGTTATACCAGTTATCAAATTAACTTTCATTATATCACAGTGTTTGAGTTCAAGTAAGTCTTATTTTACTTAATAATGTACTCCATACACAAAAATATTGATGGCAATGTGAATATGCTAAAGAGAAACTGTGAAGTGCTTTATTTAAATGGAAAGGGGGAAGTTCTTGACTTAATATATAAAAAAAATCACATGGGGTTCTTAATATTTACAGTAAGAATAAATCTTCTATGTATAAAATTGCAAAGAAAGAAAAAAATTGTAATAGTTTTGCTTTTGTGTCTCAAACTGCAAATATTATAGCCACAGTATGCAATAAGGGCCTATTTATAATGAAGAAGGCATACAATTTGTGTATGTACATAGAGGGATGAACATAGTATAATAGAGTTCAGTACCATCTGCCATTTCAGGCATCCACTGGGATTCTTGGACTGTATCCCTCATGGATAAAGGAAGACTAATGTATATGTACATACATTGTGGTGTGGTTAGATCAAGCTAATTAGCATATGCATGACTCCACATAGTTATCATTTTTGTAATGATAAGTTCTCTTCACCTTATAGGGAAAATATCGAAGAAGCATATGTGAGAAAAATTATTTTTAAAATTTAAATTCATCTCATGCTGTGCCTTGATTTGTCTCCCAAGAAATATAAAACAAATACATTTTATTTTATATATTCTTTAAATTGTTTCCAATTTTACTTGAACAAAATTTGAAAGCATATTTTCCTGACATTTCTTACATCAATTTATTTTGATATTGCGGATAAAGTAAAATGGTAATAATGTGTATTTATACTTTCACAAAATTATTTTTCTCATATTGTCTTACTTTTAAAAGTCTTTTATGATCATGAAGAAGAAGCGGAAAGGAAAAAAATAGAAGAGGAAGAAGAGGGGAGAAAGAGAAGGAGTAGGAAAGGGAAACGAGAAGAGGAAGAAGAGAGAGAAGATAGCAATAACAAAGAACTTCTATTTTTCCCCAGGTAAAATCATATTTGTGGGCAGTGAAATCTCAAGTTGTTGCATGAAGCCAAGTATAAACATTCCACCTATAAGCACTGTCCTTGAGAACACACTCTGTGTCTGGTGTTTAGTAGCCTGGCATTTTAATTAGTACATTGAAGCCTGTAAAATATACTTTACTTGGCAGTTTGCTTTGTATTAATTTTACTTTTTTCTATATCTGGATTTGGAAAAAAGGAAAAAAATAAAAAGAGAGAAGGGATTGGCCAGAAAAATAGTGGGAGTGAAAGTTGAAAAAATATAGGCCAAGCAAGTATTTCCATAGAGGGATATTATTCTGGCCTTAGCTACTAGTTCCTCTGTACTGGGCCCATCACAAAGCATGTACATAGGTTGGTTGTCCTCGTTAAGGAGTTGTGGCCATTGCTGACAGGCTCACTCATGATTTTCACTGATTGGCCCAACAAATGATGCCAATACATGGCCTTATATGACGGTATCTCACCCATGACACCTACTTCCTTATCTATTAAAACTGTTCTGGGAATTTAAGGGTGTGATGTTTGTAAAGCATTTTAAGGCTTTCTAGAAGTTCAAATCTCTCTAGTAATAAAAATACTATTGCTATAAATCCTAGACTAGACATAGGTATAAAAGTTTCAACTTCAGTCAAATTTGGGATCTCAGTGTATTTTGTATCCACCAGATAAAGAGAATCCTGGCACTTTTATGCTGATGTGTTATTTTTTTTCCAGATTTTTTTCCTAAACTAAGTGTAGAGAAGTGACAATTGAATCAGGGCAAATGAAAAATACAATGAATATAGGATTTTATTTAAAATAGGAACAAAATATTTAAAGAGTTTATAAATCACCTTAGCAAAGAGAACACAAACTTTCTGTGAAAAATACCTTTATTCAAAAATAAATAAATAGAAAGTACTGATTAAAAGGAGATACAGCATATTCCTGAATGGGTCAAGTTATTATTGGTGCACATGTGTGCTCACTCACTGGCTCTCTCTAGTTTACTCTCTCATTAAGACCTCAATGTTAAAGATAATATTATAAATATTATAGAAAATAGGGTAGGATGATTTTTAGAACAAAATAAATGATTGCTTTTATTACATTAAAATGAAAGATTTTGACCAGGAGTGGTGGTACACACCTGTAATCCCAGTACTTGGGAGGATGAGATAGGAGGATCACAGGTTTGAAGCCAACCTCAGCATCTTAGCTCTCAGCAACTTAGTGAGACCCTATTTCAAAACAAAAATAAAATAGGTCTGGGGGTGTAGTTTGGAAGTAGAGTGCCCCTGGGTTCAATTCCCATCACAAAGAAGAAAGGAAGGAAGGAAGGAAGGAAGGAAGGAAGGAAGGAAGGAAGGAAGGAAGGAAGGAAGGAAGGAAGGGGAAGGGAGAAAGATAGACCAATGAACAATGAAGGACACTGGGAATAAAAGTAACATGAAAGTACCAGATTTGGAGAAGATCTAAAAACAGTGCTGAGTGAACTGAGGAAGTAACAATAAGATTCAGAGCATAATTCCATTTGTAGCCATTAAAATACATATAATTCAGCCGGGCGTGGTGGCACACGCTTGTAATCCCAGCATTTGGGAGGCTGAGACCAGAGGATCTGGGTTCGCGGCCAGCCTCAGCTACCTAGTGAGGCACTCCGCAACTTAGTGAGACTCGGTTTCAAAATAAAGAATAAAAAATAGGGCTGGGGGTATAGCTCGGAGGTAGAATGCCCCTGAGTTCAATCCCCAGTACTGCAAAAAAAAAAAAAAAAATACATATAATTCATGTGTTGTAAGAACATATGAGTGGAAGCATACGCATCAAACATGCTTGAATTGCTACTTGCTTGCTGGTGAGGTAGAAAATGGGTGGAAGGACTGAGAAGAGCAAAGAAAGAATAAGGAAGAAAAGGAAGAAGGAAGAAAGGGAAAGAGGAAGTGTGGGAATAAATGAAGACCAGGATAACAATGTGTCACAATTTCTTCAACTCTCTCTAGGAAAGTCCAAATAAACAAAACACAAAAAACCATACAGGTAGCCCATAAAAAATGCAGATAACTTGGGTGTTGGCCTTTCCTCCTTTCCTTGGGCTGCACCACCTAGCCATTCTCCCCTGTGTTTATATCAGAGTTCAGAAGCCCAGGTGGTGGCTCAGCCAGTCTTCAGAGGTGATTTTGCTCCTCATAGATGCTGTCCCTTAGCCTTACAGAGACCAGTCCCCTGGGGACACTGTTTGCCTTAGGGGTAGGATGAGTTAAATCAAAAGGTACAGCAAACTGAATATTTTAATTTGCTAAACTTTGTGTATTTTCCCCAGCAAAGTAGTCATGGAGCAAGCCCCAGATAATCTGAGAGGGAGCATGGTTCTAGGGCTAGAAATCACTTTGGTGTGTCATATTTTGCCACAATAAACACTTCGTGTCACCCTCTTATGTTGGTTATGATGAAAAACAGCATGCCCTTGCAGAAACTGAGGGGAATTTTCCCACTTGGAGGGTCATCCAAAATGCTGTTTTGAAAGTGAACCTCACAAGCACATTCTCAGTTTATTTACAGCTCTGCAGCTATCAATAACAAAGACAATTAAATTAGCTGGGTCAAAAGCCCATTTGAACTGAAGAACTCTATTATAAAATTACGGTTTGTGGAAAGCGCCCCTCTCTAGCTCTTCTCATATGAAATTGATGGAAAGGCTTTTGGGGGTTGTTTAAATTCAAAAAGGATTAATAGCTTTCACATTGGAGAATATTACCCAGAAAGAGTGCACAGAGTTTAAAATACTTCACCCATGTAAATGAGCAGTGGTTTTATTTGCGTTTTTTCAGATATTGCAGTTTTTTGCAGAATCAATAGAGAACAACTGGGAAGTGGGGAGGTGACTGTTCTCAGAGAAGCAGATTCTGCCTGTGCCATGATGGTATATAATTGGCTCTGTCAAAGCCAGAACAGTCAATAAGTCAAGATGTGGCTTTAGCTGCATCTCAGAATAAACACTGGATTTCTTCATTAACTGACCAAATACAGAGTTCAAAGGGGACTGAAGTGATCTTTTGTGTGGGGAAAAATAATGGATTGCAACAAACATTGCAGGGTTTTAGAAGCCACCCTAAGCACAGAACTTAGCAAGAAGTGTTCTTTGTCATTCTCAGATCACACTGGCAACTCACAATGGAGCCTGCATTTCATTAGACCTCTTTTCTGACCCAAGAGAAGAAAATGTGTCCCTTGGGTTTAGACTTGACAAGATCACTGTAGCATGGGATTTTTTTTTTTTTTTTTTTTTTTTGCGGTACTGGGGATTGAACTCAGGGGCATTCTACCTCCGAGCTATACCCCCAGCCCTATTTTTTTATTCTTTATTTTGAAACCAAGTCTCACTAAGTTGCGGAGTGCCTCACTAGGTAGCTGAGGCTGGCCGCGAACACGGATCCTCCGGTCTCAGCCTCCCGAATGCTGGGATTACAAGCGTGCGCCACCACGCCCGGCTCGGGATTTTTTTTTTTAAGAGATAAAGCTTTTTCTTTTAACTGGTATGTTGTAATTGTATATGACAGCGAGATTGATAATAATACATTCATTATCACATAATATCATTTGGTCGGTTTTCTTCCCTGTACCTCCCCTTCCCTCCCCTCTTCTTCCCATCTCCCCTTACCTGATCTCCTTCCATTACTCTACTGGTCTCATTCCTAATTTTCATAAGGTCCTTTTTCCCCCTCTTTTTTCTCTCTAGCCTCCAGATGCAAGAGAAAACATGTGGCCCATGGTTTTCTGGGTTTGGCTGATACTGCTTAGCATAGTCTCTAGTTCCATTCATTTTCCTACAAATTACATAATTTTGTACATCTTTATAGCCAAGTAAAATTCCATTGTGTATATGTACCACATATTCTTTAACCACTCATCTGTTGACAGACACTTCAGTTGTTTCCATAATTTGACTATTTTGAACTGTGTTCCTATAAACACATATAGTATATAAATAGTATCTGATTTTAATCAGATAATATTCTGATTTTAATACTTTTGGAAATATAGCAAGAAGTTGTATAGCTGGGTCATAAGATCATTTTATTTCTAGTTTTTTGAGGAAACTGCATACTGATTTCCATAGTGGTTGTACTAATTTGCAATCCTACCAATAATGTATAAACAATCCTTCTGCTCTTCTTTACCTGTATTTATTATTGTTTGTGTTATCGATGATTTCTGTTCTAACTGGATTTAGATGGAAACTCATTGCATTTTGATTTGCATTTCCCTGATTGCTAGGAATGTTGAACATTTTTTAATATATATTTGTTGGCCATCTTTATTTCTTCTTTTGAGAAGTGTCTATTCAATTTAATGGCCCATTTATTAATTAAGTTACTGGGTTTTTGGTGTTAATTTTTTAAATTTTAATTCTTAATATACTCTGGATATAAGTCCTCTGTCATAGGAGTAGCTAACAAATATTTTCTTCCATTCTGTAGGCTCTCTCTTCAGATTCTTGATTGGTTCCTTTGCTGTGAAGAAGCTTTTTAGTTTGATACCAACCCATTTATTGATTCTCAATTTTATTTCCTGAGCTTTGGGAGTCTTATTAAGAAAGTCTCTGCCTTAGACTGGGATTCTGTTTCTCTGAAGTTGTGAAGTTGATAGTATGGCACTCTTTAGATGTCATTTCTTTTCTACTTCCTCTCTCTCTCTCTCTCTCTCTCTCTCTCTCTCTCTCTCTCTCTCTCTCCCCTCTCTCTCTTTCCTCTCTCTCTCCTCTCTCCTCTCTCTCTTCCTTCTTGTCTTTATTTGTTTCTCTCAATTAATACAGTGTTTGTTTATAGGCATTTTCCTTTAGTACCAGCTTGTTTCCAATGAATTAATTAAATATTTATCTACAACCCAGATCTCTCTCTTTTTTTATTCTAAAGTGGTATTCCACTTGTCTCTTGGAATCTCTACTCAGCCACCTAACTGGTCACCTCAAATACACTCTTCTTTTGTATTCTCTATCATTCACTTTCTACCCACCCATTGTTCCCTTCTGGAACCATGGGAGGTCACCTCAACTTCCCTCATTTTTCTTACAATCCTTCTCAAGATGCCATCTTCATGGCAAACACACAAAATTAGATAGCCTGGGTTCGTGCCCGATCTCCCCCTTGATAACCTCTGTCAAATTACATAAAATCCCTAGCCTTGTTTTCCTCATCAGAAAAATAATCATCATAATGATATGTACCTCATAGTAGTTTAGAAGTAAAAGAAGATACCCATGAAAGCACATAATCCAGTGCCTGCAATATAATAATAACTTATCAGTGTGATCTAATTTTATTTTCTTCCAATTATTTTTTAAAATTTATTCTTTGATTCGCTGATGATTGTCTTCAGGTTTTTCTCATCTCATACCTATAAGAAGCTTCTCATTGGGCTTCTGTTCCCCAGAAAATTCCCGTCTCATCTTTTAATTGTCTTGCTACCAATGTTATCTTTCTAAAAGGTGGTTTGAAGCACTTACTGTGTTACCATGACTTTAGACTAAATTAGAAATGTTTTATAAACACATATAAGGCACTTCACACTGACTCCAACTATTATCTGGTTCATCCCCTATTCCCACTCTGAATAAATTACATACTCCAGACACAGAATATCAAGCAATCCCATGAACAAGCCATGCTCTATACTGCTCTCCAGGCCATGCTCTGTATTGCTCTCCTTCCCCAAAGAACATTCTACATAATCCAGTCTCATCTTCACCCACTCTACGAAGCCTTCCTCACCTCCTGTGGACAAGGTTAGCTTCATCCTCCTCCATCCTTACCTCTAGTGAAGGTAGGCTATCCATATCCTTCCTCATTTTCCTGAAGCCCTTTGCATTTGCCCCCATAGCACTAAACACATTGCTTAGTGATGACTTATTTCCAAAGTGGTTGCAAAGGCATGTGTTTACAAAACAGAAAATAGGGTATTTATTCTCTAGTTTAATGATCCTCTTTTCCTGACATCCTGCTTCACATAGGCGTGTTCCCATTATGTCTGTCTTTATCAACAGTACTAAAAACTCCCTGCACTTGTCACATAAGACTCATTTCCCAAATTATCACCAATTACACTAGAAGTTGGTAAATTCTAGCCTTTATTTATAGTACTCAAAGATAAAACTGTCCACTAACAGCCAAGGCAATTTGAAAAGTAATAATCATTGTTGAGAACATGTAACTTAGATATTCCTATACAATTCTTAGAGATTGAAATAGTTAACCATCACTCTTTAATAAGAATAGGGTCTATTGTATGTTACTTTAAATTTTCCAAAGCATTTCTGTACACATTTCATCTTCTCAACAGCTCTCAGTGGTATACAGGGCAAATATTATTATCTCTACTTTTCTGATGAAGAAATTGAGGCTCAGCGAGGTTAAATGATTTTTCAAGGTTACAGAGCTAGTGAATAGCAAATCAAGAAACCACATCATCTGATTCATAATGTACTATTCTTTCCATATATTTTCTTTTCACACTGCTTCATATATGTTTCTTCTGCTGTATGTCATACCATCATTAGAGCATTCATAAGAATTCTATGTTAGTAAAGATTTTGTGAAGAACTTCAGATTATTTTAACATATATATATATTATTATTAAACTGGACTTCTAGTTAATGTTAATAAGAATATACTCATTGTAAAAAATGTTGGAAGTAAAATTCTTGAAATAGAAAATAAAACATAATTTAATGAACTAGTGACAAACACTATTAACATTTTAATTAATTTCCTTCTAGTTTTTTCCTGTGTTTGATTCATCATTTTCCTTTTTGTTTGTTTTTTATTACTATGGTCAGATTTGTGCTCAATATTTTATTCTGCTCTTTTCATGTATCTTATCATGAACATTCATATTTTGAGAAACACAGACTACAGATATTATCAATATGTAAGAACACTTCATTTTGTGATAATGTCAGAATATAATTAAATGATCGCTTATTTGGGTCATTTTCTATAATTTGTTACTATCTTGATTTATTTATTTCTCTTAACATTGAATACCACATCCTCAGAAAATGACTAAAAATTAAACATACTTTCATTTATTTATAACCTATGTGTCAGGCGAACAAAATTCTAACTTAGAATCACCAGAAATGACTGTTTTCTATAGAGGTCAGAGCATTTTGAATAGGAGTCTCCTACCATCCTCGGCTGGGTAAGTAAAAATGACATTAAACATTCACTATATTTGACCTATTGAAAGACCAATAGTGCACATCAATAAATATGCTCTAACTATAACTCAGATTTCAGTTCAGATACTCCAAACTGGTCTTACAATATGGCATATGTCCCATGAATCCTGAAAGACCCTTCATTTTGGCTAAGTATTACTTAAGCAGTTACATTTATTTGCATATCTTATCTTCCTTCAGGAGTACTCCAAGGGTAGAGGTATAGTATTCAAATGTCTCCAACAGACCATGGAAGAGATAATCTGTTATTCAAAGAATATCAGACTAAAAGAAAGCTTACAGGATATCTGGTTCAAGAAATTAAAAGTATATGGTACTGGGGTTAGATTGCTTGAGTTTGGATCCCAGGTTTTTAGATTATTAGCTATTTGGTCTAAAATAAGTTTCTTAATCTCTCTGTGCCTCTGTAGTATAATCTTTAAAATGTTGATAACAATCATATCTACTTTATGAGATTATTGTGAGAATTAAATGGGGTAGTCTAAAGTACCAAGAATAGTGCCTGATTCATACTAAATGCCTAGTAAGTATTAGGTATTATGACTTTTATAATTCATTTTATAAAGTAAGGACTGAGACCCAGGATTCAAAACCTAAGTCTAGTCATTTTTATATTAAGCCAAACTTAAAAGAAATGTATTGACCATCTATTTTATAGACATTCCCAGTTTGGATTGGGAGAAAATCATTATAGTACAGTTTAGTGGAGTTTTGCTTTCTGTTTTTTTATACTTGATATTTTCAAATTTAGTTCTTCCCTAAATTTTTAAACCTTTGTGTATTACAGAGGAAATTGAATCAATAGATTTCTGATTCACTTACCCTCAACTCATCAAACCATCATTAGAGTTATTTGATGTCTGAGGAAGCCTTACATGCCTCTGTTTGTGGAGGTGTTCATATCTTCTCTTTTTAGACCAATAAATCTTTTCCAGCTAGTCAAATAGCAATGAAGTGCCAAAAATTAGAAGCAACTCTAAACTCTGAATGGTTGGAAACCAAGAGAGCCTGTTCTGAGCAATTCCCTGGGTCTAACTTAACAACTCTTGATTTTAATGGATAAGGATTTCCATCTCAGAATGTATGCACTTTCCTCCAAAGAATATTTAGTGTCTGCCATGTGTCAGACATTACTCTATCACAGAGGGAAACATAACTGCTTTATTCTGTTCCAACTGATTGTTGTGGACGTCCTCTGAGTCAACATTGAAGCTCTTCTGGCTGGGAACTAAGGGCTTTGAAAGGGCATTTGCAACAAAGGGGTTCTTTAGTAACACAACTTTAATTCTGTGGTCTTTCATCCTGGCTCCTCCAGCTAAATTTCCCATGGTTTTGGTCTCCACCAATCACATATAATTTTGGGTTTCATCTTTTAGACTTCCACTGTGCCCTCCACCTGGTTTTGCCCTGCTTTAAATCATTGGTTCTGATACCAGATGAAACCCCACACTGCCCAGGGCTTTGACTTCCCAGTTCTACAGTTCTGTGTAGACTGTTACTGGGAGAATGCTCCTAGATTCAGTGCATACTAGAATAGACACTAAGGAGAAATATCAGCACGCATGTTGTCAGAGGAGCCACTAGAAACAAGAAGAAAAGAAGGACTTGGAAGGAACACCTGGTATGCTAGAGAACAATGAGCACAGCTTTCCCTTAGCACATGCCTCGTACTGGTGGTTAGTGCTTTGCTTAGATTTAAAGTACCCTCAATTGTAATAACATAATCAAATAAGAGATATGTAATTTTTTCATGGCTAACGGAAGACTAATTTACCTCCAGAGTGAAGTGGTCTGAAAAATATGTGTTCATAGATATGAACCTGGAAATCCTGTACATTCATCTGGAACCTTATTTAGCTTTCCTAAGCCTCAGTTTCTTCAACTGTGAAATTGGGATCTAACTCATAGGACTTGTGCAAGAATTATTTTTTTTTCATGTAGAACCTATTAAATATTCAATTAATGTTAGCGATTAATATTATATTTTATTTGCCTCAGAGTAATAGGATGTCTAAGTGAATCCCAAACAAGGAAGAGGACTCTGGAAGTGGAATTTAGTTAGAAGAACCATCTATTTATGTGTGCATGGGGAACATCCATTCCTTGAATTTTGATTTCCTAAGTTGTGGACAAGTAGACACTGCCATACTTAACTTCTAAGCAGGGAAAAGCACTAACAAACATATATAAATAAATAAATGAAGGGAATTAAAATGCTAGACCAAACCAGGGAGTCTGATTAGTAACAGCATCCAAGCTGAGGTTGGCCTTTCAACCTGCATGCTGTGAAGGAACACATTTCTGCTAGCCGTGAATTAAAACATCAAGAAAGAGGCAGAGCTCAAACAGGCAGTGCCTGGTGGAACTGTGCTCAAAACCTAACATAAATAAATAAGAACATCACCCTTTAAAGTCTTTGAAGTAAATTGCACAATGTGCCAAGAAAGATAGAAATTCACTCTGTTCTCACTGTGGATACAAACACAATATCACTGTAGCAATGAGGGTTCCTGCTTAATTTGGGAGGAGGCTCAGGAGGGGAACAGGTCTCTTATTTGGGTTTTTTGTTTCTTAAAGCTTTCCTTATTTTTTTGAGAAGGTATGAATTCATAATAAACACTTTGGCAGTATATAGTAGATAACAAGCCACCTACTGACTTGATGAATTATGAATTTAAAATAACCAGGTTGGTAGAGGGTTATAGCAGAGGTTCAAAAAATGAGTGAAGTTTCAGAGCAAAACATGGTGAGTGAAACACAGGCATTTGACCTAAAAATTGAGGATTTTTAGGTTCTCCTATAGGCACATTTTTGTTGTGATTTTTTAATATGAATTTTTATACATCATATACCTCCATATATTTATGCATAAATGCTCATAATAATGCATACAGAATTTTTTATTTATCAAAGTAATAAATATTTATTATATAAAGCACAGAAATGTGTGACAAAAAACAAATTAAGGGGAATATTTGAAAACAAAAACCGTTTTTGGTCAGCATCCAGTTGTTAGGTGACCAAGTGCTCTAGATAGTTAAGCAGAAATTGTATAATACAAAAAATTTGGTGCTCCCAGAAACTTTGCAGATCCTATAGGATCAGGCTAAATACTGAGTTTCCAAGATCAACTTCCAAAATAGTGTGATAGAATTAACTGGTTGACAGAAAAGGAAATACCTCTGTCACAATTAAAATCTGGAGAACCCTGAAACCAGATATTTTTAAATTCTCTAGCATTACTAGCCTCTGGTACCATACCAGTTCTATGATAAACCTGCCAAAATGTTTGAATTCTGTCTTGCATATCAACCACATACTGAACCCTGAGCTATCTTTATGAAATCATGACTGTGCTTGCTACAGAAGCAACAGAAGATCAATCCTCAGGAGTCTTTTTTTTTTTTTTTTTTGTGGTACTGGGGATTGAACTCAGGGGCATTCTACCTCCGAGCTACACCCCCAGCCCTATTTTTTTATTCTTTATTTTGAAACCGAGTCTTACTAAGTTTCGGAGTGCCTCACTAGGGAGCTGAGGCTGGCCGCGAACCCGGATCCTCTGGTCTCAGCCTCCCGAATGCTGGGATTACAAGCGTGCGCCACCAAGCCCGGCTAGGAGTCATTTTTTGACTTCTAAATCTCATGCATATGTTTCTGATTGGGTGATACTAAACCACATCTAGACCTTTATCTATATGGAGATCTGGAAAATCCTCCAGCTTACTCACACAGGAAGCCACATTAGAAAGATGTTGGACTGGATTTGGAGGAAAACTCTCCAGTGGATGTGCCACAGGACTATTCCAGGCAAAGGAAACAGCAAGAACAAAGACAAAGTCAGGAAATTACATACCATAGGAAGAAGTTTTTGTATGGCTTGAATGTAAAGTGGATATTGGGGAAATGTGAGAGAAGTCATGATAGCCAGGTTTGAGCAGGTTATGAGAGCAACTTCATGACCTTCTAAAGACTTTGTATTTTATCCAGTAGGCTGATGATTTGAAAACTATCTGACATTTGAAGTTATACCATTGGAACAATTTTTGTCACTACTATATACTATTATTTACTTGATATTTCTTCCATAATATGATTTTTTAAAACTAGGTGTTTTTACTTTAGCAATGGCACATTGCTCATTCAAAGCACTGTATCAATGAAATCACAAACTTGATGTGAAAGCTATATTTTTCCTAGTAAAAATCATAACAAATGCAAATCTTTTTAAATAAAAAAGTACATATCCCTAAAATCACTTCAATAGACAAAATTATTAATGCACAGTTTAGAAAATAGAAATACAGACAATGAAAACTTTATACAGTGGCAAGAGCAGATAATATTTTTGAAAGACAACTAAAAATAAATAGGATGGGTTAGAAATAGATTTACAGACATAATTCCAGGTAAAAGTATGATACCATTTGAATTGGAGCAATGGTAGAAGGAATGAAAAGGAAAAGAAAGAAAACAGTTAAGATTTTAGAGCCAGAATGAAAGAAATTTGTTGACTGATGGATTTAGGAATTCCAATGGGGGAGGAGTTTACATTGACTATAAAGAGGTATCTTAAATGACTGCTGACTGGTGTATCTGTTTCAGTAAGTTGAGATGGTGAATATAAGAGATTTAATTTTTTAATGCATACTTGAGAAGTCCAGTTGGATGTGTCAAGTTTCAAAGTGCCTAAGAGTTGTTAATTAGAAATAAACTCTTTGTGAGCTGTAAATATATGTCTGGGATTTAGGAAAGCAGTTTGAAATGGAGTTGTTTGTGGACCCATTGCAGTTGAATAGAGTCATGGAAGTAGACCTCAGCCTTCAAGGAGGAATGAGCATTGTGGGATTTAAATGTAAGGTAGAGGACTGAGAATTGGCAAGAGAGACTAAAGAAGGGCTTAGAGAATTTCCTCGGAAGGCTTCGAAGAAAGAAATTTCAGTAAGAAGAAACTTCTTACAAAGTCAAATGTCAAAAAGGTGAGGCTGAAAATAGGCCATTGGATTTGGCCATTAGACTATTGATGTTCTATAGATGAGCAGTTTGCATAGAGTTGCCAGAATTGAAATTTTGCTCTGAATTGAATAAAAATCAGGATGCAAACAAATGGAGATGGCAATTTTTTTATGTGCTTTTATTGGTGCAGTATAGTCTCACATCAGAATGTGATTCATAGTGATGGTGACATACATGTCCACAGCACTTGGTGGGCTTCACCCTAGCTTCTTCCCCACTCTCCTCAGCTTCCCCATACAGGGTATTGAAATTGACATTGGTATTCCCATGTATGTATCTAATGTCAATGGAAGTAATTCCTTTCCTCCCTCCTTTCCCTAGACCACTTCCCTGGACCCACTGAAGTTTCTCCATCATCAGAAGTCCCTCTGGTGTCCTGATTACTCCCTAGATTCCACATATTAAATAAAACACATTACCCTTTCTGTGACTGGCAAATCTCACTTAACTTAATGTTCTCCAGGTTTATCCATTTTCTTGCAAATGACATAATTTTGTTCTTCATTATTGCTGAGGAGATTTTGTAATCCATTCATCTGTTGATGGATAGTTATGTTGCTTCCATAAGTTGGCTGTTGTTAATTGTGCTGCTATTAACATGATATGCATATACTATTGCAATTCTCTGATTTCAGTCCCTTTGGAAAGAAACTCAGTAGTGTTATAGCTGTATCATATGGTGGATCCAGTCCCAATTTTCTGAGGAATTTCACACTGATTTCCATAATGGTTAAACTAATTTGCAATCCCACCAACAGTTTATAAGAGTTCCAATTTCCCCACCAACATTTTTTTTTGCCTTCTTGATGATTACCATTCTGATTGTGGTTAGATGGAATCTCAGTGTAGTTTTTATTTTCCTCTCCCTGATTGTTAATTATGTTGAACATTTTTTCATGTATTTATTGGTCATTTGTATCTCTTCTTTTGTGAAGTGTCTGTTTAGTTCAATTGCCCAGTTTTGTTTTGTTTTTTTGTTGTTTGTTTGTTTTTTTAGTGTAAAGTCTTTTAAATTCTTTGTATATTATACATGTTAGTCCTCCATCAGAGGGATAGCTGGAAAAGATCTTTTCTCATTCTGTAGGCTTTTGCTTTGGAATCATTACAGTTTCCTTTGATAAGAAAAACTTTTTAGTTTAATATCATTCCATTTTTTAATTGTTGTTTTAAATTCCTGAGCTTTGGGGGTCTTGTTGAGGAAGTTTCCAACTGTGCCTATATGTTGGAGTGTTGGACCTATACCCTGCTCTAGTACCTTCAAAGTTTGTAGTCTAATACCCAGGCCTTTGATCTATCTTAAGTTTATTACTGTGTAGGGTAAAAGGTAAAGATTTAATTCCACTCTTCTAAAAATGGAAAAACAGTTTTCCCAATACCATTTCCATCCTTTCACCTTTAGTATATAGCTATCTTTGTCTGTAAGGTGAATTTCTTGCAAGCAATGTATAGTTTGACGATGGTTTTTGGTTTCTTTTATTTAAGATGGATCATTTTTACCTTACTTTTCATCTCATCTCTCATATATCTTTCTTTTTTATTGGTGCATTGTAATCATACATCTTTGTTAGGTACAAGCTGGTAAAGGCATACATGCATACATTTCTCATTTATTCCTTCCTCAATTTCCACCTCACTCCCTCTCCCTCCCTCCTTATCAAGTTCAGTTTAGTGATTAACTTTGATATGATTGTGAAAGTACATCATATGCATTAGGCTGTGATAGTGTACGCTTGTAATCCCAGCACTTGGGAAGCTGAAACTGGAGGATCTGGGTTCGCACTCAGCCTCAGCTACTTAGTGAGGCCCTCCACAACTTAGTGAGACCCTGTTTCAAAAATAAAGAATAAAATATAGGACTGGAGGTATAGCTAGGAGGTAGAATGTAGAATGCCCCTGGTTTCAATTCCCAGTACTGAAAAAAAAAGATAAAGAACAAGCAGACTATGTTTTTTGATCCACACTGTCAGTCTATGTCTTTTAATTGGGGGGATTTAGAACTTTGAGATTCAGTGTTATGATTGAGAGATGATTTTTTTTTCCTGTCATTTTGAGTTATAATTTTGCTTAATGTAGTATTATTTCTCCTTCACTTATGTATCCATTTGGTAGAATTTTTCTCTCTTCTGGTTCTAGTATTTGCTTTTTTTTTTTTTTTAATTCTTAGTGTTTTATTTCCTTAAGTATTTTATCCAGTGCTGGATTGGTAGTCATAGAGTCTTTAAGTTTCTGCTTTTCTTGAAAGGTTTTTATTTTTCCATCAATTTTGAATGATAACTTTGCTAGATATAGAAATCTTGGTTGGAAGTTTTTTTTCTTTCAGGATCTAAGGTACATCATACCAGCTCCTCCTGGCTTTCATGACTTGGGTTGAGAAACCTGGAGAGATTCTCATTGTTTTGTCCTTGAATGTC
>PVLC010031821.1:0-18524 GCA_004027655.1 Graphiurus murinus | reverse complement strand
ACAGATATGTGTAAAAAAAAAATTAATTTCATTAAAACATAACAATATTGACTTATATTAGTAGAGTAGTAATATCAACATAAGATGAACTTATGTAAATACACAAGTTTATACTTTATCTGAAGCTTGTTTTTTATGGCTATATCTGCAAGCCAACCTATCCCCTCACACAGTAAGATAAGCTCCAAAACAAGAAGACTATTTTTGGTCTTAGTTGTTCACTGAAATAGCAAGGTGCCTAAAAAGTAAACTACTAATAAACTACTAATAAACATTTAATGAATGAGTACATATTCTTAGGTATTCTTAAATTAAAGAAATGTGATCTGGAAAACAAAATTAAACCCAAATCTCAGATCCATCACTTAGTAACTGCCAGTCTCAGTTTCCTTATTCCTAAAAGAAGTAAAAATGTCTAACTCACTGGCAATACCAACAAAGTAGAATTTCTTATAACTCTACGTAAATATGTAAAACTACGTAATAATGAAAATAAAAGGGATATGAACTGAGCTATCTTAGAAAATTAAATACTGTTAGTTGGGACATATTAAAGCTTCTGCATTTCTACCTAATAGATTACAAAGAGGATACGTGGACACCTGCTAGGCAGTCACTGCATGATCTAGGTAAGAAAACAATGGTGTGGACTAGAGCAGGAGATCAGAAGGGCATCTTGGAGACAAAAGACAAAAAAAATTTTGATGACAGACTGAATTGAAAAGTAAGGGAAAAGAAAACCTTTCTGGCATACACATGGATAGTTGGTAATAATAGTCACTAATTGGCGAATACTGGAAAACCTGGTTTAGGGAGAATACCACAAGTTCTTTTCTGAAAACATTGAGTTTGGTGTATTTTAGGAGTAGAAAACAGGAAAGACAATAGTGAGTTTCTTCCTCAGGCTTTATCTATCCTATTTACCCAGCAATAAAGACTAAGACTCAAGGAAAGGCCTGTTTTATGAGCAATGGTTCAATTATCATTAGAAAGAGCAAGAGATGAAAAGAAAGGCAGAAAAAAAAAAGCATGGCTTAATATTGAGAAAGGAAGAGTACAAAAGGTGAAAAAACTTTTCATTGATTTAGATATTAAAGAATTCACCCATATTAGGGATTTATATTCTCAGTGCTACTGTAACTCATTGAGCCTAAAAGACATAACTAAGACATTGCTATAATTCACACTATGAATAAGGAGAAAGACAAAGTGAAAGAAAAAAACTTGAAATTATTTTGGCTGGGCACATTACAATTAATTTTATGAACAAAGTAAGCCTAAAGACTCTGAAGCATTATAATCCTCTAAACTTTCCTGCTTTAACATACTATTTGATTATACTATAAATGCAAGACATGATTGAATAATTCTATATGACCTATAAAAATCAATCCCCCATCTTTGTGTGTGTGTGTCTGTCTCTCTCTCTCTCTCTCTCTCTCCCCTTCTCTCTCTCTCCACACACACACACACACACACACACACCCATATCTCTCTTCTCTTCACTTCTCCTTCCTCCCCACCTGCCGCCTCTATCGATCTATCTTTCCAGGTTGCTCTTCATGTACTTTTAAAAACTAATTAAAGAGCCGGGCGTAATTCCAGCATTCGGGAGGCTGAGACCAGAGGATCCAGGTTCGCGGCCAGCCTCAACTACCTAGTGAGGCACTCCGCAATTTAGTGAGACTCGGTTTCAAAATAAAGAATTAAAAAAAAAAATAGGGCTGGGGGTGTAGCTCAGAGGTAGAATGCCCCTGAGTTCAATCCCCAGTACCGCAAAAAAAAAAAAAAAAAAAAAAACTAATTAAAGGATATTTAATTTCTCTATTACATTGGCATTTAGCAAATCAGAAATTATACTTACTTGTTTTCCCTATTCTCTCAAGATACTATTCTTTTAAGTAAGGAGTAGATTATGTTAATTTACTTAATTATATTTCTGGACATACTTCAAGAAGTTATTTTTAAAAGTTTAACATTTAAAAATGTTAAAAATATGACTGGCTGCCGGGCGTGGTGGCACACGCTTGTAATTCCAGCATTCGGGAGGCTGAGACTGGAGGATCTGGGTTCGAGGCCAGCCTCAGCTACTTAGTGAGGCACTCCACAACTTAGTGAGACCCAGTTTCAAAATAAAGAATAAAAAAATAGGGCTGGGGGTATAGCTCAGAGGTAGAATGCCCCTGGGTTCAATCCCCAGTACCACTAAAAAAAAAAAAAAAATGAATGGCTAACAACCTGATTAAAAAATGGGCAAAGAACTTATATAGACATTTCTCCAAAGATGATATATAAATGGCCAATAAACGTACAAATATGCTCAAATATAACAACCCCACATCTATAGATCTAAAGAAATTCAAATCAAGACATCTGTACTTTGATGTACATTGCAACATTATTCATAACAGCCAAGATATAAAATCAACTTAAGTATTCAACAACAGATTAAAAATAAAGAAAATGTGGCGCACACACACACACACATAGTGGAGTATTATTCAGCCTTAAAAAAGGAAATCTTGTCCTTTATGACAACAAGAGTGAACCTAGTGAACATTATGCTAAGTGAAATAAGTCAAACTCAGAAAGACAAATTCCACTTATATGTGGAATCTAAAAACTCAGGAAAGAGAATAGTAGTTACCATACATGGTAGGAAGCAGGGACAGAGAAATGTTGGCCAAAGGATAAAGCATGTAGTTAAAAATAATGTACTGTAAGCTGGGCGTGGTGGCACATGCTTGTAACCCCAGTACTTGGGAGGATGACACAGGAGGATCCGGGTTCGCTGTCGGCCTCAGCTACTTAGTGAGGCCCTCTACAACTTAGTGAGACCCTGTTTCAAAATAAAAGAATAAAAAAATAGGGCTGGGGGTGTAGCTCAAAGGTAGAATGCCCCTGAGTTCCAATCCAGTACCACACACACAAAAAAGTATTGTTTATTTCAAAATATCTGAGAATAAATTTCAAATGTCTCCTCACAAAAAAATAAGTGAGGTGATGAATGTTAACTGACCTGATTTAATCATCCCACATTGTATACATATATCAAAGCATTATATTGTTCCTCATAAAGGTACATGATTATGCTCTGTTAACTAAGACTATTAGTTTAAAAAAACAAAGATGTAGGCAGGCAAGGTAGTACATGCCTGTAATCCTAGCTACTGGGGAAGCTGAGACAAGAGGATCACAAGTTGGAGGCTGCCTGAGCAGCTTAGCAAGACTCCCTGTCTCAAAATAAAAAAAGTGCTGGGGATGCAGCTCATGGTAGAATGGGGGGGGGGGATCTAAACATTTTTATGATCAAGCAAATCAAACTATTCTCTTAAATAAGTTTTTGAAAGTTTGAGTAATTCCTTTTTTGTTTTGTTTTTGTGGTACTGGGGATAGAACCCAGGGGCATTCTACCTGAGCCACATCCCCAGCCCTTTTTATTTTTTATTTTGAAACAGGGTCTCACTAAGTTGCAGGAACCTTGCTAAATTGTCGAGGCTAGTTTCAAACTTGCAATCTTTCTGTCTCAGCCTCCCAAGTACTGGGATTACAAGTGTGCGCCAGCAGGCTGGGAGTGTAGCTTAGCGGTAGAATGCCCCTGGTCAAACCCCAGCACCACAAAAAATAAAAATAAAATAATAAGGGCTAGGAGTGTAGCTCAGAGGTTCGATGCCCCTGGGTTCACTCCACAGTAACACGGCCGCGCCCCAAAGTCTGAATTACAGGTTAAAATTACTCTTCCTCCACCGTGCTACTAACAGACAAGGGCTTACTATATCTTTGTTTTCCCAGTACTACGCTCCAAGTCCAAAGTATTTGCTGAGCCGGGCGTGGTGGCGCACGCTTGTAATCCCAGCATTCCGGAGGCTGAGACCGGAGGATCCGGGTTCGCAGCCAGCCTCAGCTACCTAGTGAGGCACTCTGCAACTTAGTGAGACTCGGTTTCAAAATAAATAATAAAAAAAATAGGGCTGGGGGTATAGCTCGGAGGTAGAATGCCCCTGAGTTCAATCCCCAGTACCGCAAAAAAAAAAAAAAAGTATTTGCTGAATGAGTAAAATGAAGTATGACAGTCAAGATTTCTTCCTTTTTTTAACTTCACATGATTTATTTTTATATGTTTTTACTGGTGCATTATAGTCTCACATCATAATGTAAATCATGTTGACAGCGACATACATGCACACAGTACTTTGTGGGTCCCTGCCTGCCTTCCCAACTCACCCCTTCCCAATACATAGTACTGAGACTGACAATGGTGTTTTCACATATGCACACATAGTCAATGGTAGTAATTCTATTAATGAACCTCACTCTTCCCCACCCTTAGACCATCTCACAGGCTCCACTGGTTTCTCCTCCATTACCTGGAGTCCCTCTGGTATCCCAATTATACCCCTGCATATTGGAGAAAATATATGATCTTTCACTTTTTGTGGCTGGCTAATCTCACTTACCATAATGTTCTCCAGGTCCTTCCATTTTCTTGCAAATAACATAATTTTGTTCTTTACTGCTGAGTAGAATTCCATTTTATGTATATCCCATAATTTTGTAATCCATTCATCAATTGACAGACCCTAGATTGGTTCCATAATTTGGCTATTGTAAAATGTACTGCTATAAACATGGGCATGAAAATACTACTATAATTTTCTGATTTTAGTCCCTTTGGAAAGATACCCAGGAGTGACAAAGCCAGATCATATGGTGGATCCATTTCCAGTTTTCTAAGGAATCTCCACACTGATCTCCATAGTGGTTGAACTAATTTGCAATCCCACCAAGTGTAGAAGTGTTCAAATTTCCCCACATCCTTGCCAACATTTACTATTTTTTGACTTCTTGATGATTGTTATTCTGATTGGGGCTGAATGGAATTTCAATGTAGTTTTGATTTGAATCTCCCTAACTGCTAAGAATGGTGAATGTTTTTTCATGGATTTATGGCCATTTGTATCTCTTCTTTTGTGAAGTGTCTATTTGAATCAATTGCGTATTTCTTGATTGGGTTGTCTATTGTTGTTTTGGTGGCACTAAGGATTGAACCCATGGGCATTCTACCTCTGAGCTACAATCCCAGCTCAACTTTATTATGTGGAAACAAGTTGCAGAGGGCCTCGATAAGTTGCCAAGGCTGGCTTCGAACCTGCAATCATCCTGTCTCAGCCTCTCAAGTACTGGGATTACAAGTGTGCACCTCCACACCCGGCTATTGGTTTTTTGTTTTGTTTTAGTGTAAAGTCTTCTAAGTTCTTTGTATATTTTAGATATTAGTCCTCTATCAGAGGAATAGTTGGCAAAGATCTCCCATTCTGTAGGCTTTCTCTTTAGACTTTTGATGATTTCCTTTGATAAACAGAAATGTCTTAGTTTGAGCCAGGCGTGGGGGCGCATGCTTGTAATCCCAGCATTTGGGAGGCTGAGACCGGAGGATCCAGGTTCACGGCCAGCCTCAGCTACCTAGTGAGGTACTCTCCAACTTAGTGAGACCCTGTTTCAAAATAAAGAATAAAAAATAGGGCTGGGGGTATAGCTCAGAGGTAGAATGCCCCTGAGTTCAATCCCCAGTACCTCAAAAAAAAAAAAAAAAGTCTTAGTTTAATGCCATCCCACTTATTGATTCATGTTTTAATTTTCTGAGCTTTGGGCATATTGTTGAGGAAGTTTCTGCCTGTGCCTATACATTGGAATGTTGGACCTATACCCTCCTCTAGTAGCTTCACAGTCTCTGGTCTAATTTCCAAGTCTTTGATCCACCTCAGGTTGACGCCTGTGCAGGGTTAGAGATAAGAACTTAGTACCATTTTTTACAACTAGATAACCAGTTTTCACAACACCATTTGTTGAAAAAGCTGTCTTGGCTGAGCATGGTGGTGTATGCCTGTAATCCCAATACTTGGGAGGCTGAGAAAAGGGGATCCAGGTTGGCGGCCAGCCTCAGCTACTTAGTGAGGCCCTCTACAACTTAGTGAGACCCTGTTTCAAAATAAAGAATAAAAAATAGGAAGGGGGTATAACTTGGAAGTAGAATGTCCCTGGGTTCAATCCCCAGTACCGCAAAAAAAAAAAAAAAAAAAAAAAAAAAAAAGGCTGTCTTTTCTCCAACGTCTGGTCCCTTTGTTGAAAACTAATTGGCTATTAGTGTGTGGATTTGTTTCTATATCTTCTATTCTGTTCAATTAGTCTATGTGCCTGTTTTTGTGCCAATGCCTTGCTGTCTTTGTTACTATAGCTCTGTTGTCAATTTGAAGTCAGGAATTGTGATGCCTCCTGCATGGTTCTTATTGCTGAGAATTGCTCCTGCTATTCTGGGTCTTTTGTTTCTTCATATAAAATTTAGGACTGACTTTTCTAGGTCTGTGAAGAATGACATTGGTATTTTGATAGGGCTTGCATTGATTCTGTAGATCACTTTTGGTAGGATGGCCATTTTGATAATATTTATTCTGCCTATACAAGAGCAAGGAAGATCTTTTAATCTTGTAAGATCTTCAATTTCTTTCTTTAGTGTTTATAATTTTCATTGGTGAGGTCTTTTACTTTCTTGGTTAGGTTATTCCTATGTATTTTATAGGTTTTGAGGTTACTCTGAATGGAACTGTTTTCTGGATTTCTTTCTCAGTGGCTTCATGGTTGGTATACAGAAAAGGTATTGACTTTTTTAGGTTGAGTTTGTATCCTACTACTTTTTTTTTTTTTTTTGCGGTACTGGGGATTGAATTCAGGGGCATTCTACCTCCGAGCTACATCCCCAGTCCTATTTTTTATTCTTTATTTTGAAACAGGGTCTCACTAAGTTCCGGAGTGCCTCACTAGGTAGCTGAGGCTGGCCGCGAACCCGGATCCTCCGGTCTCAGCCTCCCAAATGCTGGGATTACAAGCGTGCGCCACCACGCCCGGCTCCTACTACTTTGATGAATTTGTTAATCTAGTAGTCTTTTGGTTGAGTTTTTGGGGTCTTCTAAGTAGAGAATCATCTGTGAATAAAGATAATTTAAATGCTTTTCCTATTTGAACTCCTTTGATCTCCTTTGATAGCCTTCTCTTGTCTTTAATGCTCTGGTAAGTGTCTCAAGGACTATATTGAAAAAGAGTGGTGATAGTGGGCATTCTTGTCTCATTCCTAATTTTAAAGGGAATTCCGACAGTTTTTCCCCAGTCACTATGATGTTGGCCTTGGGTTTTTTGTATATTGCGTGAATGAAGTTGAGGTACGTTCCTTCTTCTTCTTCTTTTTTTTTTTTTTTTTTTTGCGGTACTGAGGATTGAAATCAGGGGCATTCTACCTCCAAGCTATACCCCCAGCCCTACTTTTTATTCTTTACTTTGAAACAGGGTCTCACTAAGTTGCAGAGTGCCTCACTAGGTAGCTAAGGCTGGCCACGAACCTGGATTCTCCGGTCTCAGCCTCCCAAATGCTGGGATTACAAATGTGTGCCACCACGCATAGCTCGGTATGTTCCTTCTATTCCAATTTTCTGCAGTGTTTTTAACATGAATGAATTTTGGATTTTGTCAATTAAAATGATCATGCAACTTTTGTCCTTAGTTCTATTTCTGTGGCGAATACGTGTTGATTTGCATACATTGAACCAGCCTTGCTTTTTTGGGATGAAACCACTTGGTCAGGGTGTACAATTTTCTTGATGTGGTTCTGAATGTGCATGGCTCATATTTTGTTTAGAATATTTGCATCTAGTTTCATCAATGATATTGGTCTGTAATTTTCTTTTCTTGAGGTATCATTTTTTTGGTTTGGGTATAAAGGTGATACCAACCTCAAAGAAGGAGTTTGGAATAATTCCATCTCTTTCAATTTCATGGAATAACTTGTGAAGTACTGGGTTTAGTTCTTCTGTAAAGATTTTATAGAATTCAGCTGGAAATCCATCTGGACCTGGGCTTTTCTTTGATGGCAGGCTTTTTATTGCTGTTTCTATCTCTTTGCTTGCTATTGGTTGGTTTAGGTTTTCTTTATCTTCTTGGTTCAATCTAGGTAAGTTGTATGTGTCTAGAAATCTTTCAATTTCTTCCATGATTTCCAGTTTATTGTTATATAAATTTTCAAAATAGGTTCTGATGATCCTCTGGATTTCCCCACTGTGGTGATGTCTCCTTTTTCATTTCTGATTTTAATAATTTGGGTTCTTTCTTTTGGTTAGGTTGGCTAGAGGGTTGTCCATCTTGTTACTCTTTTCAAAGAACCAGCTTTCTGTTTTGTTGATCCTTTGTATTGTTTTGTTGTTGTTCTCTATTTCATTGATTTCTGCTCTGATTTTAATTATCTCCTTCCTTCTACTGGTTTGCGATTAGACTGTTCCTGTTTTTCTAGGTCCTTGAGGTATGTCATTAGGTTGTTTATTTGGTGACTTTGTTTTTCTTATGTGGGAACTCAGTGCTATAAATTTCCCTCCTAACACCACCTTCAAAGTGTCCCATAGATTTTGGTATGCCATGTCTCTATTTTCATTTAGTTCCAGGAATTTTTTTTTTTTATTTCTCCCCTTATTCCTTCTCTGATCCAGTCCTCATTCAAAAGTGTATCATTCGCCACTGTGGTGGCACACATTTGTAATCCCAGCATTTGGGAGGCTAAGACTGGAGGATCCGGGTTCTCGGCCAGCCTCAGCTGCTTAGTGAGGCCCTCCGAAACTTAGTGAGACCCTGTTTCAAAAGAAAGAATAAAAAAAAATAGGGCTGGTGCTGTAGCTCAGAGGTAGAATGCCCCCAGGTTCCATCCCCAGTACCAAAAAATAAATAAAGTGTATCATTCAGTCTCAACGTATTTATGTAATTTCTTTTGGTTTTCCTGTTGTTGATTTCTACTTTCAATCTGTTGTGATCTGAGAAGATGCAGGGAATTATATTACATTTTTTAAATTTGCTGGTGCTTCCTTTGTGGTCCAGGTTGTGGTCTATTTTGGAGAAGGTTTCATGGGCAGCTAAGAAGAGTGTGTATTCAGCTGTTGCTGGTTGAAATATTCTGTATATGTCTATTGGGTCTATTTGCTTTATAGTATTCTTTAGGTCTGACGATTTTTTACTCATCTTTGTCTGGAAGATTGATCTAGTGGTGTGAGTGGTATGTTGAAGTCTCCCAATATTACTGTATTTGAGTCTATTTGAGACCTGATATCCTGAGGTTGTTTTGCAAAAGTGGGTACACTCACATTTTGGGCATAAATGTTTATTATCATAGCTTCTTGTTGGAGTGTTCCTTTTATTAATAAGAAGTGACCTGCTTTGTTTCTTCTGTTGTGTTTTAGCTTGAAGTCAGTTTTGTCAGATATGAGCATTGCTACTCCAGCTTATTTTCAGTCTCCATTTGTATGGTATATTTTTTTCCATTCTTTCACCTTTAGCATATGAATATCTTTGGCTGTGAGTTTCTTGCAAGCAGCATATAGTTGGATTATGTTTTCCAATTCACATTTCCAGTCTTTGTCTTTTAATTAGGGAGTTAAAACCTTTGACATTCAGTGTTATTATTGAGATATGATTTTTGTTTCCTGTCATTTTGAGTTCTATTTTCTGTTTGATGTAGTATTATTTCTTCTTTGCTTAGTTGCCATCTGGAAGTCTTCCCCTTCTCTGGTTCTGGAATTTGCTTCTGTTTTCTTTTTATTTTTTAAGTATGTTCTCTAGTGCTGGCTTAGTAGTCATAAATTGTTTTAGTTTCTGCTTGTCTTGTTTTATTTTTCTATCAATTTTGAATGATATCTTTGCTGGATATAACAGTCTTGGTTGGAAGTGGTTTTCTTCTAGGGTCTAGAGTATATTGTAGCAGTCTCTCCTGGCTTTCATGACTCGGGTGTAGAAGTCTGGAGTAATTTTTATTGTTTTGCCCCTGAATGTCACCGATCTTTTGTTCTCGCTGCTTTTAAGATTCCTTCCTTGGCCCCTATGTTAGTCGTCTTGATTATTAAGTGGTGTGGGCAAGTCCTTCTTTGATCTTGTCTTAATGGTATTCTGAATGTCTCCTGTGGATGTGGATGTCCAAGTCCTTTTCTATGTTTGGGAAATTCTCCAAAATTATTTATCTGAAGAGGTTTCTGATACCCTTGGTTTGTGCTTCTATATCTACAATGCCCTTTATCCCCAAATTAGGATGTTTCATATTATCCCATATTTCTTGGTTATATTGTTGCATTGTCTTCTCTATATTGTTGACCATTTTTCAGTTCTGAATAGTCTTCCAAGAGTGATACTCTTGTTTTCCATGTGGTCTAACCTGTCAGAGGTGGTTTCTATTATAATCTTTAATTAATTTACTGACTCCTTCATTTCTCTCAGTTTCTTTTTGGTTCTTAGGTCCTCAATTTCCTCCTTCATTTCCTATACACATTCTTTGAGGTCTTTCATCATATTGAGGATCAAAAGATCAGAGTTCTCAGGTTTGTATTTCTGTTGTTTTGGCATCTTCTTCCTTTTTGTGTGTGGGTCCTGTGTCTACTTATTATTCCTTTAAAATAAGGTCTATGCTGGGGGTATACATTTGCCTCTTCCAATCCTCATATAATCAAACTTTTGAGTTTGTCCCCAGAGGCTAACTAGATATAGTTCTTAGTGCACACAAACAGGAGTCTCTGATTGGCTGCAGGACAACATGCTCCCCAGGCCCAAACTCTGTAGAGCCAGAGACTATGATGTTCTGTTCAGAGCCTGCTGGCTGGTGGTTGCTGGTTGGGATTTACTGACCCACAGACACCATCACTGCAATGCTGTGAGCCTGTGAAACTGTAGAGTGCTGACCTCCTCTGTGTCCATGGGCTTAAGCTCAGCAAGGCCAGCAACTATGTTCTGAGCTTGTGGCCCAACTCGTTGAGCTTCGATGGCCTCTGAGACACAACCCCTGATCTGCCTGTTACGATCACAGGGAGCACTGTCAGTTACTGGAATGCCTGCATGCCAGGCACAAACCCTGCTGGTGGAAAGAATGTTGAGCTCCTAGCTTTGATCAAGTGAAACACTGCTGGGCCTCTGGCCTCCTGCCTTACAGGGCCCAAGCTCTGTGAGGGAGATTGTATAGTTCCAAGCCTGGGGCTTGGTGGCTCAGTTATATAGCCCCAGGGACACCACTATTGCTCTGGGTAGCTTCGATCACATGAGCCCTTGTGGGGCTCTGGAGTTGGTGCTTTTAACTCCCAAATGCAGCCAGACACAAGTTTATTGCTTTCCGAGCCTGCAACTCTGTAGGCTGAGTTATTTTCCCCACAGACACGACAGCTGGCTATCTTCTGGTGATCCCTGGAGACCCTGCAAGGGCTTGGAGTACTGTGATTCCAATTCTAGTGCTCTCTGGCCCGACTGAACCTAGGGTCTGTCTGTTAATTCACGTTTCTGCTGTGACTGAGAGTGGCCCCCATCATCACCTCTGCAGGGGTGATCTGCAGAGTCACAGACCCAGCAAGTCTACTCCTTGCCACAGAAGTCCATGTGGCTGAGCATGGCAGTTTCCCACTGGGACAGCTAGTTAACTCACAGTCTTGATGAGTGCTGTGTAAGGTCCCTCCGGGCAGAGATGAGTTCAGCTGCAACTGCGGGATCTATCTAGGCCATCTGGATAGTCAGGTCTTTGTCTAGCATGGAGAGTAGTAGACTGCTTTTGATGATAGTTGGTAGTCGCTGGTTTCACAAGGATCTACTGCTTCTTTGCTGGCTCTGGGAGCCATAGTGCCAGCATGCCCTGGCCAAGATGGTGCTACTACCACTGCTCTCTGCTCACCACGCAAGACACATGGAGCTCTTTACAGTCCTCTGCTTTCTCTTCTGGCTCTGATTCTGCTACATTTCAACTGTCATTGTTGTGTTGAGTTTTTTGTTTCTTTTTTTCCTTTGTCAAGAAGCAATCTTCCTGGTGGTTGAGTTCCAAGTGTCAGAGCCACTGAAACACACTGTCTCCCTCTATGCCATCTTTCCTTGCCATTAAGATTTCTATAAAAACTCTTAACACTCTGACAATTTATTCATCCTTGATTACAAGAATAAACTTTAAAATCCCAGTCACACCACTAGAAAATAACAGTGAAAATATATATTAAATAACATAAAAATATTCACCCCTTTTACCTAGTAAAACAAATCTTTGAAATGCATACTAAACAAGTACTTAAAAGGAAGAAAAAATGATTGCACAATAGTTTATTTAGAGTGGAAAGAAATAAGATTGATAACTGATTAAGTTTTGGAATGTCTATTAACAAAATGAATTATATACATTCATGTAAAATATAGTTATAAAACTCATGCAATATGGAAACATGTACAAATGAGGGAATGTAGCCTGTAAGTTACTTTTCAATGACTCCTCAATATTAGCTTATTTTTTTTGGTCTCTTCTCTCTCAAAAGAAAAAATGTTCACCAATACACACATCATCAACAACAGTTACAACAGCAAATAACATGCCCTCGATCACAGAGATCATAAGTAATGGAAAAAAAGATAAAGCCCAGGTCCATACTTCTGATCTCCATGCCACACTGCCCACATGGTCACTAGTAAAAACAAAAAGCAACTAGTGCACATGAAGCACTCTGCTTATTACAAATACGAACACAAAAAGCACAATGCAGGCTCTGATATTTATTATTACATATCAAAGATAAGGCATAAATATTGCTAATCCAAATCAAGTGCTTGATGCTTAATATATAATCATGTCTCAAAAATATAACCAGTTCTCAAGCCATAGAAACTAAAATGAAAGCAGTAATTTAGAACACTGTCTGATATCTGCCTCTGTCACGCAAAAACTCTGCTAGAGGATTCAGGTTCTCGACCAGCCTCAGCTACCTACTGAGGTACTCCGCAACTTAGTGAGACCGTGTTTCAAAATAAGGAATAAAAAATAGGGCTGGGGGAGCTGGGCGTGGTGGCGCACGCTTGTAATCCCAGCATTCGGGAGGCTGAGACCGGAGGATCCGGGTTCGCGGCCAGCCTCAGCTACCTAGTGAGGAACTCCGCAACTTAGTGAGACTCGGTTTCAAAATAAAAGAATAAAAAATAGGGCTGGGGGTGTAGCTCGGAGGTAGAATGCCCCTGAGTTCAATCCCCAGTACCGCAAAAAAAAAAAAAAAAAAAAAATAGGGCTGGGGGTATAGCTCGGAGGTAGAATGCCCCTGAGTTCAATCCTTAGTACCACAAAAAAAAAAAACCTGCTAGAATTCTTCAACCAGCCAGTCAGGCAATATAAGTCAACTGTTTCTGGCCATAAGGAACATTTAACCAGATGGTACTTATTCCTTATTCTTTATCATATAAAAAAAAGAAAACATTTAAATTCTAAAAAATCATTATAGCCAGGTGTGGTGGCGCATGCTTGTAATCCCAGCATTTGGGAGGCTGAGACTGGAGGATCCGGGTTCGAGGCCAGCTTCAATTGCTTAGTGAAGCCCTCTGCAACTTAGTGAGACCCTGTTTCCAAATAAAGAATAAAAAATAGTGCTGAGGGTGTAGCTCGGAGGTAGAATGCCCCTGGGTTCTATCCCCAGTACCACAAAAAAAAAAATAAATAAATAATCATTATATGAACACATAACAGTAATAACTGAAATACACATCCAGTTGTTAATATAACACACATTTATCATTTCATTCTCACAACTTTGTGAGGTAATTCCTATGGTTATCCCATAACCCACAAACAAGAAAATCTATAGATGAGGCCATCGGAGGTTAAGTTAACTACAGTTAAGTGCCAAAACCCAAACTAAAACCTAGGTCAAACATAACCATTATAATTTATATTAACTTTCTATGTAATAATGTGTTTTAACCAGTATAATTTATATTAATTATGTAACAATGTATTTTATCAATACCAAAAAGTAAGCCCAGCCACACACCACTTAAATCATGAGATGCTCTGAGAAATGTACCCTTAGAGCCAGATGTGGTGACACACATGTGTAATCCCAGTACTTTGGAGGCTGAGACAGTAGGATCACAAGTTTAAAGCCAGCCTCGGCAACTTTTGCGAGGCCCTCTGCAACATAGAGAGACTCCGTTTCAAAATAAGAAATAAAATCAGGTTGGAGGTATAATTTGAAGCTAGAATGCCTCTGGGGTTCCATCCTCAGTACAAAAAAAGAAAAAGAAATGCACCATTAGGCCATTTAGGCCTTGTACAAACATCAGAGTATGAATTCACAAACTAAGAGGGCTGCTGCAACATAAATCTTATGGGGCTGTATATGTGGCCTGTGCTGAATAGTTGTCATGTGATGCAGGACTGTAGAATGCTATCAACTAGATCAAAGAAATAGAAGACATGAGGAAAGAGGGAGAGGAACTGAGAGCTTGCAGGGTGTTATTTATTAACCTATGGTTTTATTGTTTAAAACTATAAAATTTAAAATAAGAGAATAAGAACTACCAAGAAAATATAATAAAGCATTTGATGAGCTAAATTAGATACTTGTTCAGTGTCAGGTTTATAACCCTTTGGTTAAGTTCAAGGCATATGTTAGCAATACTTAAGCACAGTATTTCTAGGACAGATTGAATCCTACCTGGTACATACATCATGCCCATCTCATGCATTGCTGGCATGTGAACTAAACATAATCCTTCTTATTTTTTTTTATTTTGTGGGAGTGCGTGGGGGGAGGAGGAAAGTACTAAGGATTGAACCCAGGGGCATTCTGTCTCTGAGCTACACCCCAAACCCTATTTTATTTTTATTTTGAAACAGGGCCTCACTAAGTTGCAGAAGGCCTTGCTAAGTTACTAAGGCTGACCACAAACCTGCAATCCTCCTGTCTCAGTCTCTCAAGTACTGAGACTGTAGGTGTGTGCCACCACATACAACTTTAAACACTTCTTATGGATGAGTCAGATTGCACATCAAGTTTCTTTTCCCTGCCCATATTGAATATTAATGAAAGTTAAAGGTCTGACATAAGGTATCACAATTTTATTCAGAGCTCTATCCATCAGGTTACAAAGCCTCCACAACAAGAAGATTGCTCCTGTATGGACAACTGAATATTCTTTGTTCAAATTCTACTGTTTATATGCTACGGGCTTTTGAGGCCAAAATATTACGATATATGGAACTTCAAATTAAGTTATCTAACATAAAATAAGATTTTTCATTAATTCAATTCTAACATTTTCCACGAAGGGGCTAAACTTATCTTAATATATATATATATGTTTTGCACAGCTAGTACAGGTTTCTAAATTGGGTTGTTTGGGGGGTTTTGTTCACTTGTTTGCTTTAATCTTATCTTCACATGTGTATAAAACTCATGCAAGAAAAAAAAGTTTAGAGGTAAACCAAATGAGCCTAAAAGACTGATTAGTAAATTAAAATATATAAGAAAAAAGAGCTAAGAAATCACTCAGAATCAAACCTTTACATCTTAGGCAATATATCCTAGTGATTAAAATACACAGCTTTGCTTCAAATCCCAGCCCTGTCATTTACTATTCTGGGTCACAGTAGGCAAGTTACTTTACTTCTCTGTGCTTTAGCTTCCTCATCTGTTAAACAGAATAGTAACTAAAGATACCACACAGGGTTATGAGATTAAACAATTTAAAACATGAAAACAATACATTTTAGCTATTTTTTTTTTACTATTAGCCATGTCACCCTCTAAAATATAACTTAAGAATTACTAAAATAAGTATCTTTCTAAGTTGAAATGTATCTGTGATATATATAATACTCTTTCAACAAAACTTCTAGCTGGGTGTCAACTCTGTAGAGGATACCTTATTACATTTTTTTTTTTTTTTTTTTTTTTGTGTGTGTGATACTGGGGATTGAGCTCAGGGGCATTCTACCTCCGAGCTACATCCCCAGCCCTATTTTTTATTCTTTATTTTGAAACAGGGTCTCACTAAGTTGCGGAATGCCTCACTAGGTAGCTGAGGCTGGCGGTGAACCCGGATCCTGCGGTCTCAGCCTCCCAAATGCTGGGATTACAAGCGTGCGTCACCACGCCTAGCTCCTTATTACATTTTGGAAATATAAAAATGGGCTGAGTGTGGTAGCACACTCTTGTAATCCCAGTACTTGGGAGGCTGAGACAGGAGGATCACAGGTTCTCAGCCAGCCTCAGCTGAGGCCCTCCGCAACTTAGTGAGACCATGTTTCAAAATAAAGAATAAAAAAATAGGGGTGGGGGTGTAGCTCAGAGGTAGAATGCCCTAGGTTCAATACCCAGTACTGCAAAAAAAAAAAAAAAAAAGAACAAAACACAGTCTCCAAATCCAAAACCTTTCTGTCTAGTAGGTAATACAAATAAAAATACAAAAGGTAGAATGATGGAGGTGCTATGGAAATGAAACAATCCCATAGGATGCTAAAGAATTCATGCACCTGACTATGGGCAAACGCAGGGGTCCAGGCTGGGATAGACACCTGACATTTTCTGAGGAGCAATCACCTACTTATTTCACTTCAAGGCATCACATTGTTATTTATGTAATCTATATAACCTTTAACAGATTCACAAGTGTTTAACAATGTATATAATTTTCAAAAAATAAGACCACCAAGGTCCTACTTACCATGCTCATAAACTTAAATACTCTTAACAAACCAAAACATGTTTTGTTTTTGTTTTTGTTTTTTTGTTTTTTTGTGGGTTTTTTTTGCGGTACTGGGGATTGAACTCAGGGGCATTCTACCTCCGAGCTACACCCCCAGCCCCATGTTTTTTATTCTTTATTTTGAAACCGAGTCTCACTAAGTTGCGTAGTGCCTCACTAGGTAGCTGAGGCTGGCCGCAAACCCGG
This sequence comes from Graphiurus murinus, assembly GCA_004027655.1. Classification (NCBI taxonomy): domain Eukaryota; kingdom Metazoa; phylum Chordata; class Mammalia; order Rodentia; family Gliridae; genus Graphiurus; species Graphiurus murinus. The sequence goes on along the minus strand of PVLC010031821.1, from coordinate 1,769 downwards.
ATCCTCCGGTCTCAGCCTCCCGAATGCTGGGATTACAAGCGTGCGCCACCACGCCCGGCTTGTTTTTGTTTTTTGATATGAGGTCTTGGTATGTTTTCTAGCTGATCTCAAATTCAGCTCAAGTGATCCTCCTGCCTCAACCTTCCCTGCATGTGGAATTATTCCTCCCCACCACTTACTGCACCAGGCCCAAAACATAAACTTGAAAATGTAATACTGTTTCTTCAAGAAATATTTCTTTCGCCAATAAATAAAAGCTACAAACTTCCCCCTAGTGTAACAAAAATTTTTGAGCTTGAAAAGATATTTGAATACCTTTAATCCCACCACCTCATTCTATACATAAAAAGAAGCTACAAAGTATATTGGTAAAACCACTAGCCTGGGAATCAGAAAACTGAAATTTGTGAAAGCCTGGGAAAATTATCTAAATTCCATGACACCTTTCAGCTCTGTAATCTTCATTTTATAAAACTGATAGAGACAAGCAACTTGCCCAAGGTCATGTAGCTAATTATTGGCAAAGTAGTTCTACACTTGGACTGCAATCACTTTTTCATTTATACCATACGCTTCTCCCACTTCATAATACTATTTCTCCAAATTATCCTAAAAGCCTTAGAAATTATGAACAAGCATAAAGTTTATGAAATCAGATAACCTATTTCTATGGCTTGTCTATAGAAAATGAGCTTTAAACCTAAATGCAACAAGTAAATGAAGTCTCAACCTGGGGTGCCCCTTACTACACTTATTAAATTGGCCTCAGCAGGGTGTCAGGTACACACTTATAATCCCAGCACTTGGGAGGCTGAGACAGGAAGGCCACAGGTTCACTGCCAGCCTCAGCTAGTTATGCTCTCCACCATTTAGTGAGATCCTGTTTCAAAAAATACGGAATAAACTGGGCATGGTGGCGCACGCTCATAATCCCAGTACTTGGGAGGCTGAGACTGGAGGATGCAGCCAGCCTCAGCTACTTAGTGAGGCCCTTCACAACTTAGTGAGACAGTTTCAAAAATAAAAAAATTAGCCGGGCGTGGTGGCGCACGCTTGTAATCCCAGCATTTGGGAGGCTGAGACCTGAGGATCCGGGTTCTCGGCCAGCCTCAGCTACCTAGTGAGGCACTCCCAGCTACCTAGTGAGGCACTCCGCAACTTAGTGAGACTCAGTTTCAAAATAAAGAATAAAAAATAGGGCTGGGGGTATAGCTCGGAGGTAGAATGCCCCTGAGTTCAATCCCCAGTACCGCAAAAAAAAAAAAAAAAATTAAAAATAGGGCTGGGGTGTAGCTTGAAGGTAGAACACCCCGGGGTTAAATCCCCGGTACTGCAAAAAAAAAAATGATAAATATTGAGTATAAATTAAGTCTTCATTTTTTTATATCCAGGCTATATTTAATGTACATTTTTAAATTCAAGGAAGATCAATTTAAACTTTTCTTTCACGTTCCCTCTTTTCTAACTCTGGCTTTGAAAACATTAGATCAGCTTAAGCATATTACTTCAGAAGTCATATAAACAATTACAAATGTAAGAGTATATAGACTGTTTATAGTTAGTCTTTCAAAATTGAAAATCAACCCCCCGCCCCCATAGTTTTCTAAAAGTCTGTCCTCAACTAGGCGTGGTGGAACATGCCTGTAATCCCAGTACTTAGGAGGCTGACACGGGAAGATAACAGGTTGGAGAGTTTTAGCAAGCAGCAAGACTCTCAGCAACCTAAAGAGACCATGTTTCAAAACAAAACTTAAAAAGGGTTGGAGCTG
>PVLC010031820.1:0-18560 GCA_004027655.1 Graphiurus murinus | reverse complement strand
TCAAAAGCCTCCCAACAAAGAAAAGTCCAGGGCAAGATGGCTTTCAGGGTGAATTCTACTGAGCACTGAGAATGAACTAACACAATCTTTCTTGATCTCTTCCAAGAAACAGAATAGGGAACACTTTCAAACCCAATGAGGCCAGCATCAGTCTGAAACCAATGCCAGAAAAAATACTATAAGAAACAAACACCAAACACACAAAACATGCCCCCAAACTATAGGCCATATCCCCAAAGAACCTAGATAGAAAAATCCTCAGTCAGATCCTAAAAATGTAAATTCCATAGACCATTAAAAGGATCATACAGCATGACCAAAGAGATTTATCCCTGAGAGGCAAGATAGTTTAACACATGCTAATCAGTTAATGTGATACCACATTAGTAGAATGAAGGACGGACATCTTAATAGATGCAGAAAATGTATCTCTTAAAAAATTGAACAATTTGAATAGAAAACATTCAACTGCTTTTCATGATGATAACTCTCAATAAAATAGATTTAGAAGGAATGTACTTCAATATAAGAAAAGTCCACAGGTAACACCAAATTCAATGGTTAATGGAAAATAGCTTTTCCTCTAAGATCAGAAATAAGGCAAGGATGTCCACTCTCACCTCTCTTATTTTATTTAATCATGGAATTCCTCACCAGAGTAATTTGGCAAGACAAAAGGCTCCCAAATTAGAACCAGGGAGTAAAATTCTCTCTGCAGGTTACATGATTTTATATGTATCATCTTTATACTTAGAATTTTCTCTACTATTTGAAATATTTTTTAAAATTTCAAACTTGATATCCAACTTTTCTAGTGAAAATTATGGATTGGAATAGTTTTCTATTATTTAGGATATGATCTAATTATTCATCATTTAAGTTTATGAATGTTATTTATTGATAATCCTTTATTTTCTGTACTGATACATATGCCCACACTATTAAACATTCACATTTATACCTAATGGATTTTTCATTTGAAAATGCATCTGCTACTACTGTTTTGACAATAGCAGTTTATAATAAAGTCCAGCATGTGCTCCCCCGTATAGCTCCCGGCCCAAGCCTCATTCTCTATTTTCCTGAGTCACCTTGTTGATTATTAATATCTCTCTCACTCTCTGGAATTTTTTCAGGTTCTTGAAATTATGGATTTTTTTTCATTGCAATCACTCCATCAATGACTTCACCAAATAATTGGGAAAGGGTCAATGTTTTCTTTATTTTCTCCCCATTTTTTTTGTTACAGATGGGGTCTGTGTATATTGGTCAGGCTGGTTTAGAACTCCTGAACTCAAGCGATCCTCCTGCTTTGGCTTCCTGAGTAGGTGGCATGACAGGTGAATGCCACTCCACTCTACCAATGCTTTTAATATTATTCAGTCTTCTCCTCCAGAAATACACTGACTATATAAGTACTTACGTGATACTAATCTGCAATCCCACCAACAATGTATTAGGGTTTCCACTTCTCCACACCCTTATCAGCATTTGCTGTTGTTTGTTTCTGATGATTGCCATGTGATCCTTTTAAAGGATGACAATAATTTTCAAACATTATTATTATTATTATTATTATTATTATTATTAGGTATTTTATATGTATCATGATTATAATTATAAATGGCACCTCCTTTTCTAATATATATTTTTTATTTATTTATTTTCCAAACTCTACTAGTCTGTAGGAAAGATCTCAGTTTTCGACTTTATTATTCCTTTGGTTCAGCATTCATTTCCTTGATTTTGTTAAAACTGTGTCACTTCAATGTAGGTATCCTCTGTCTTTGCTTTTCTTGAGTCTTGTGTCCTGGAACAAATACAAAGACATCACTAAACAAACACAAACATGAAAAGATACAGAAAAAGCACAAACATATTTGCATGTTTTAGATTAAGAGATCCATCACCCAGTAGCTTTGGTAAAAAACAACAACAACAAGTATGAACTGTGCCTGGAGGGTTGGAATAAGCTTATGAATGAGCATCCTAATTAACAGGGGAGGACTTGGAAAGGGAGCTTTGATGGTTTAGTGGCCAGGGCAGACCTCAGGCCTTCGGGAACTGGTAATGCCAAGAACTCCTCAGCATTCAGTGGACTGCAGAGTGCCAGGCTCTGGGGCATGAGATTTGGCATGTGTGTTTGGACATCTTTGTGAAATATCTTCAAGGGTGTGTGTGTCATACTGGGCAGGGAGGGCAGAGGAGACCTAATTTCATCTTATTTACTGCTAAACCCCTACTGGTGCAGGCTGGACACAGCTGATCTCTGTGATAAGACAGCCTCAGGGGACATCCAAGGTCACTGTTCAAAGGGATCTGGCTGTTCCTAAACCAAAGGCACTGGCCACATGGAAAGAGCGTAGGTCAAAGCCTGGCAGAGATACAGTGTCCTTATTTCAGTACAACAGCACACAGCATCCCTGAAAGAAAGCTAGAGGGTGTACTCACTTGTCTTCTATATCTTGGATGGAGTCAGGCAGCGGCTGGTTCCTGGTTTCAGGAAGGAGAAGGGCAACAAAGCCAGAGATGACGGAGAAGACTCCATAGATGATCCAGGGCAAGGGTGGATAATATGTGGCCAGGATCATCAACAGGGGAGCCAGGCAGGACCCAACACTCCCAAAAATGCCAATGACTCCTAAAGCTGTTGCCCTTGGAGCACAAACAACAACACAAAATTAATCTGGTAAAATGCACAGATGGAATTTGTGACATCATTTTGCAAGGATTATGGGAGATAGCAGATCATGTATGTAGACATGTGGAGGTTGATGACTCACTCTTGCTTTTGAAATTTTGTTTGACTTGCTAGAAATTGTTCTCAAGTTTACCAAGTATTAAGATGCCATCATTTGAAATATACTACCAGTCATAGCACCTACCTTTTGAGTGACTATGAAGACCATATGGGATATACGTGTATTAATATATATATTAGTGGGGCATTAGCAGATCTAACAGTACCTGGAAAAAAGCTAGTTCTTGGTAAACTTGGGCAATGATTGTTGTTATCTTCACCATTGATTACTTTTGATAACTATCCAGTCCTTTTCTTCCCTCAATAAGAGTCAATAAGCTGGGAAACGTCAGTTTTGATCCTGACAAGGAATTCACAAGATTTTGTACCTGGTTATGGTGGGGAGTAACTCATTTGCATGAGCAAGAGAACTGAAAACAGAGGCCAAAGAAACTCCTCTTCCCAAAGTTGCCAAAATCATACGCACGGTCTGCATTTCTGGAAAGAAGAAGACCCATGAGGGTCAGGAAGTCAGAGCTGATGGAACCAGCATCCCACAAATTAAAATGGAAAACACCCTTATTGGAGATGTGTACAGGTGTAAAATGTATTGTAGAGAAACTGCACAGAGATGGGTTTTTCAGTGGCCAATGACCGGAGAAGTGTGATTGTCTTCATAGTGTGCTTTATGGTTAATAAAAGGTTATGAATAATTGTATGCACTCTCCTCTCCTCTCCAAAATTTTCCAAAGAAGGAGAGAGGATTTGAAACCAGGGTGAGCTTACTTTCTTTTCCTGTCTGGTGTCTCCTTTGCCCTTCATGTAGAGCATAGGACTGTTGTGTGGGCAATTACTGAGGGGTATCGTACCCATCCAGGTACTCAAGGAGTTTAAAATCCTGGTATAGACATGATATTAGCCTGGGGCCACTATTGCAGAAGAGAGTCATAAGGGACAGGAACCATATATTAAAGGACAAGCTGGAGAACAGCTCCATCTGGAATAAGGTTTTAAGACTCAAGAATAAGAACTTCCGTTGGAAAAAATGTCAGACTTTGTAAACCATTGAAAACAAGTTTCACAGAGTCGATTTTCTATTCAATTAAAAAACGCCTCATGACAGCTTTGAAGATTGGAGTGAGCATTGTAGGACAGCAAACTGACATCGCTGCTGACATTCAAGAGGAGTGGAGCCCACAATCTAGGATTTGTAAAAACACATTAGTGTACAGGAGGTTGGCAAAGCATGGTGACTACCTGGGTTCTCCAATTCATTATGTAGGACCATTCAATTTAGTAAAGTTGATTCCAAAAGACAGTCATAAGCATTTAATGTGTTCTTACCACTGTACCTTTCCAATCTGCTTGAGGGACTTTTATTTTAAGTTTAGATGACTACCCAGACTAGTGTTGCATTTGCAGTACATAAGATGAGACTCAAATTTCAGGGAATAAACATAACATGAGATTCACAGATCTCAGGGAATGAATGGTCACTGAGGCTGAAACAAAAAGACAGAGCTGGATAGAAGGTGACAGTACTGTGTGATCATATTAGGACCTTTGACTGAATCTGTTCTAAATGCCTAGATTGATGGCGGGGAATCCTTAGTGTCCAATTCTTCTGATCTTATATAGGTATGCCCTGTAAACTCTGAGGAAATTGGTGGGGGGACTGTTTCCTTTCTCATCTTCTTTCCTCACCTTCAGGCACAAATATGATGGCCAAAATGAAGACTCCCACGAGGAACATGAAACACAGTTGGCTTATTCGACGGCCCATGTGATTTAGTGCCAAAAGTGCGACATAATTAGCTGGGAGGGAAACTGCACCAAAGAGAATTTGAAACAGGAAAACATTGCTCCCAAGGTGCTGGATGTGGAGAGTCATGGCAAAAAATTGCATCCATGTTGCAAATCTATAGTGAACAAAGAGGAAAGACACATGTTACAAGCTTAGTGCTTATATCCTCTAGATGAGGGTAATACTGGCCCAAGCAGTAGGTTTGTGTTAAAATATAAAGGGATATCTGTCTAGTGGACTATTTCCTTTCAGAGAGTAATTGCATAATTATCAGAAATTGGATGTATAATGATGAAAGCCATTTGTCATGTCTAGTTTCACTGGTAGCATGTGAGGATATTGCGGAGGATATATGTTGGGTCCTTCTAGAGTTTTAGAATTTTTCCTACATCTGGAATGAGTGATGACTATATCTTTACATATGCAAAAAATCATTGAGCTGTATATATTTATGTATTCATAAAGTTCATTCTTTGAAATTTACCTCCATTAAAATGGAAACAAATTGTGAAGTAACTCAGAGCCAAAGTCTGCATCATGACTGAAGTTTGCTGCATTAGTCTCTGGTGGCCATCGTGGCAGGGTGATGTGATAAACAAAACCTCTCACTGTCCAGCTCGTTCCAGGTCAGTCTCTTCATAAGCTTTAAGTTTGGATCTGGAAAGCCCCCCAGAGTCTCATAGGTTCAGAGGTAGGAGTTTGGGGAAGTGCTTGGGTTGTGAGGGATCTGACCCAATAAGTGAATTAATCCACGGATGGCTAAATGAACTACTGGAAGGTGGGATGCAGTTGGAGGAATGCCCACTGGGGCATGCCCTGGATGGGTTTATCTTCTCCCGGCCCTTTCTCTCTCTTCCTGCTTCCCAGCTGTCATGAGCTGAGCAGCTTTCTTCTGCCTCACCCTTCAGCCATGACGTTCTGCCTCACCTCAGGCCAGAGCAATGGAGCCCACGGATGATGGACTGAGACCTCGGAGACCATGCACCAAAATAAACCCTTCCTGCTTTAAAGTGTCAGATATTTCGGTCACAGTGGTGAAAAGCTAACACATTAACCCTTTGGCTACCTTCATTCACAGCAATTCTCTTTATGTCTTCCTTATCTCCAAATCTGTCTCCACTACATATTGAAAATAAGAATACGTAAATAAGAATAAATTCATGCTTCCCCTATTTTAATAGGCACTGAGTGAAGCTTACCTCACAAAGGACAGGAGACACATCTGTTTGCGCATGTTGGGTGTGCGGAACAAGTCACACAGAGAAGGTTTTCTCTGTGCTGCCTCCATCTCCTCCTTCATGGTGGACTTCACGGCCTGCAACAACACCTTGTTCAGTTGTCAGAAAATGGTGGGCATTGTGGGAGTACGAGGCATCCACAGAAGATAAGAGCCATGGCTACCCTTTCTAGGTAGTGGAAAATATAGACAGTGAAACCACAGTGGACACAAAAGTGGTGGGAAAGGTGAACTCAGGAGTTGTTCAAGGAACCTCAAGAAATTCTTCAGTGAGGACACGTCAAACATGAGATTGGAGAGGACTGTGTAAGTTATAGTTATGCTCCAATGCTCCATTCATACTAGTTGGTCATGAAAGACCTGGTAACTCAGCTTGCTTCTCCCCTGGTTGATAATGGTAGAAAAGAATTTTTCTACCTGTCTCAAGAAGAAAAATAATTTCCCGAGAATCTTTATTTCAATTTTTGAATCATCATATTTCAAGGAAATTCTGACTATTATAGGTCCATGCATGAGATGCCTAGAATTACGCTTGAGGGTGGGATTAGGGGAGACCTGGTGTAGCATAATTTAAATTCAGACATTTTTTATAGGAGTCATACAATAACTTTGTCATTTACTAGATTTTTTTTTTTTGGTGATAGTGGGGATTGGATTTGGGGTAATCTGTCTCTGAGCTACATCTCCAGCCTCTGGCTAAGTTGTTGAGTCTCGCCTCAAACCTGTATTCATCCTGGGACTGCAGATGTGTGCCACCATGCCTGGTGCTAGATACATATCTTGAGGAAAGTGACTAAACATCTCTATGTCTCAACTTTTTTTGTCAGTAAAAAGAAGACTAAGAAGGAGGAATAGAAGAATCAGTATCAGGAGAGGAAGAAGAAGGAATACAAAAACAAAACAAAACAAAATTCTTTCTCACAAAGATTTCCCAGAACATTCAGGAGGTCATGAATGTGCATATCTGTGTCATAAATGTTCAGGAGATGCAGAAGTGTGCTTCTAACAGATCTTAGTCATTTATTAATTTATTATCCAAAATATTAGCTTCATTCTCATGCCATCTCTGCAAATGAAATGATACTCTAAAACCCCTTAGAAAAGTTTTACGAGGAAGGGGATTCTGAGAAAGGACCTACCAGCATGACTGAGGAATGTTACCCTATCAAGTTTCCAGGCTTAGTCTCAGTGGACAAGTACTGGGTTTCTGCTTTTGTTAGAAAGCTATCATGGTGGTGTCCTGTGTATCTGACACATAAACCCATGACCGCTGGCCATTGCTATCATAGTAGTATAAGAATGAGATCTAAGAAGATGGTACCCCCAGGCTAGAGGAGGGCTGCAGCAATTGTGAGACTGGCCTTCAAACCCATCCAATATCAGAGTGAAATATCAGGCCATGTGGGGTTATTTTGTATCACCTACTCAGTTCTGACGAGAAAGTAGAAACATGAGTTGAGATTCCAGAAATATTTAGGCAGAGGGGTATAAGTTCACTTAATGGTGTTCAGTGATAAAGGAAAAAGGACTTATTCCTAAGTATAAGTAAGATTTTCCCTACGTGGTAACCCTTATTTGAGGAGGAGGAGTCACATATTCAAATAAAGTTCGCTGGCTCTCACATTTTAAACATACACAATTCTCTGTGATTTTCTCATTCCCTGCCAATCACAACAGAACGCCATGGCAGAAAAGCTGGAGAAACAGTCTCGCTTCTCCAGTCTTGCCCACATAGTTGTCCCAGAATCAGTTTATATGGGGTTGCAAGAGCTCTTTGTTAAAAATTTAGAGAAAGTGATTGTGTTGACACCATGATGTTAGCTTGAAATACACTATGGTAAAATTATACACACTATGGAAAGTGGTAATTGCTACAGTTCTGGGCTCTAGGATTTTTTTTTTTCAAAATCATGGAATGCTGTGTTAAACATTTGCTAGGACACCAGTGGCCTTTCCCCTCTGAAGTCATTTAGACTGATCTCAACTGCAAATAATCACATTCTTAACTACACCTGGCTAGTTCTATCCTAACCTCTAAGACCCATTACAGATATCATGACCTTCAAGGTGCATTTAGTGCCTACATCCTTTTATCCAATTATTGTTGGACTTTTGTGAGGGAAACAAAATTAAGAATGCCTGCCTTCTCCATGGGGCCTGGGACCCATCTTTTAAGGGAATAACAATTCAAATTGCAGGTCCTGCCTCCTCCATGGTGGGTGTAGCTCAATTTTGATGGATCTTTTCAAAGACAAAGTAATTAAAAAACCAGGGTCTGGCCCTCTTGATGGGGGTTCAAGCTTGGATTTTGTACTTTTTAATTTTGAGGCAAAAAAATATTGAAATCTCAGGGTGCACTCTCTCCATGAGGTATAGCACGGATCTCACTGAGATCCAAGTTTCCATTCCCTTGGATCTATGCCAAGAAGTGGGACTGATGGATCAAATGATAATTCTATTTAGGTTTATGAAGAATTTCCCTTTTGTTATCCGTATCCGTAGTGTCTCATTAACAGTGAACAAGGGTTCCTTTTTCCTTGCAACACTAGTTCTTCTTCTTCTTCTTCTTCTTTTTTTTTTTTTTTGGATAATAGCTATCCTAATAGACATAAAGTGACATCTTGGTGTGGTTTTGATTTCTATTTCCCTTATGTGTAGCGATGCTAAGCATTTTTAGGTAGATTTTGTCATTTGTTTGTCTTCTTTAAAACATGTCTACATCTCAATGAAAAGGAAAACAGAAACAACATACAAAACTTATGGTGTGTAGTAAAATGCAGAAAAAAGTACTATATGAAATTCAACATTCCTTCATCATAAAAACTCTCAATAAATTAGGTATGGAAAGAATATCTCTCAGGACCAGAAAGGCCATATATGGGAAACTCACATTTAATATGGTACTGAATAAAGGGGAGAGCTGAAAGCTTTCTCTGCAATGTCTAGAAAAAGACAAGGATACCCATATTTTTCACTTTTACTCAACATAGGACTGGATATTCTTAGCCAGAGCAATCAGTCAAGAGAAAGAAATAAAAGGCATCCAAATTTGAAACTGAAGTCAAATTGCTTTTACTTGCAGATTACGGGAGCTTCTATACAGAAAATGCTAATGACTTCATCAAAAAGCTGTTGGCACTAATAAATAAATTCATTAAATTTGGAGACTACAAAATCAATATACAAAATATCAGTATAATTTCAATATACTAATAGTAAAGTATTTAAAATAGAAACAAAGAAAGCAATTACATTTACAGGAGCCAGGGAAAAAATACCTAGGAATAAATTTAACCCAGGAAGCACAAAATCTGAATGATAAAAACTATAAGACATTGGTGAAAGAAGTAAATAAATGGAAAGTTGTCTCCTGTTCATGTGTTGGAAGAATTAATACTGTTAAATGTTTATATTGTTCCAACCTACTTACATATTTGCAATCTCTATCAAATACCAGTGAGATTCTTCACAGAAATAGAAAAAAGCAATCCATAATTTATCAAAACCACAGGAGATCTTAGAATAGCCATGTAATCTTGAGAGAAAAGAAAAGAAAACCAAAACCCAATATAAACACCAACCTCCCCTCAAACAAAACTGGGGCATCATATTACTTGACTTCGAAATATGCTACAAAGCTATAGTAACTAAAATAACATGGCGTGGGCAAGAAAACAGACTCACAGAGCAGTAGAGCAGAAGAGAAGGCCCAGGAATAAATTCATACATTTACAGTGTTAATTTTCAACAAAGGCCCCAAGAACACAAATTGGAGAAGGAAAAATCATTTCCATGAATGGTGTTGGCGAAACTGTATACTCACATGGTGAAGAATGAAGTTATACCTTTGTCTTCACCACATATGGAAATCAATGCAAAATAGATCAAAGACATTAATGTAAGCTATGAAACAACTAGAAGAAAATATAGGAGAAAAGCTTGAAGGACAACAAAAGTAAATATAGACAAGTGGGATTAAGTCAAGCTAAAAAGCTTCTGCACAGCAAAGAAGAAATGAAAATCATAAAGAGACAACATAGAAAATGGGGGAATAAATTTGCCAGCTATGCTTCTGAGAAGTGATTTTTCTCCAAAGTAAATTTAGAATTCAAATGACTTAATCGCCAAAAATGAACCAACGAAGAGAGAAATAAAAAAAAAAAACTATTCGGAGAGAAAAATGAACAAAATATCTGCATAGATTCGTCAAAAGAAGCTATGTGAGTGGACAGTAGGTACATGAAAAAACGCTCAATATCACTAACCATCAGGAAAACGCAAATCAAAACTACAGTGATATATTACCTCCCCTCACTGGGAATGGGTTTTATAAAAAAGACAAAGGATTACAAATAATCATTGGCAAATTAAGAAAAGAGAATCCTTGCACACTGCTGTTGGGAATGTCTAGCCCATCCACCTGTATGAAAAATAGTGTGGAGTTTCTTCACAAACCTAAAAATAGCACTGCAGGGGAATGAAATGTGCATGTCAAAGAGACACCTGCACTCACAAGCTTATTGCCTCATCAGCCCAAGCGTCCATCAATGGATGAATGAATAAATAAAGTAGGGCATTTGATGACTTTTAGTGGTTCAACTTTACCAGGGTCAAAAGCACAATACATTCTATAGAAACTACACTTTGAATTTTTATCTTTTCCTGGGTTAGTAACATGCTACATGATATTTTCTTGACATGCTAGGCAGTGACAGTGATCTGAAGCTCCCATCTGCTGTGTGATCTTGAGGGTAAACTACCAATATTCTACAGTATACTGTGTCCCCACGCTGTGGTGTTTGGGAGGTCATGGGTCTTAAATGCATTTTTGACAGTTTACTGAGATGTAACCCCATGGTATGTACTGAAGCATCTGTATACATACAATGGAATACTATTCATGCATAAGGAAGGATGAAATCCTACCACTTGTGAGGCAAGGTATTTGGCAATTAGTGAGGTTCAACCATTCTACCATGCATATAATACCTCAAAACATCGTGTTGTAGTAAGAAAAGCATACAGTGTTATCTGTCAATTCAAACAGCAAATTAAACAAAAATAGAAACCCAAAATCTTGTGGAGGAAAATGTATACATTAAATTGAAGGAGCAGAAGGAAGGAAAAATAAGCCCAGTACTCTGCCCCTTTTGAGTAAATTAGTTGTCTGGTCTTTTTGGCAATAGCATACTGCATCCTTGGACACCAACTAACACACGTGTCAGGCTACGTCCTCTCTGTGTCCCTTAACCAGCAGCCATTTTGCTCACCTCCATGGTTAGGGTGTCTCCAGAAAGCCCCCTTCCATTTATATGTGCAGCTTTTCTAAGTTCCTTTAAACCCTGCTCTGGTTTGTTGGCGATAATCAGCCACCGGGCAGACTCTGACAGCCACCTGATCAAAGAAGACAATGGAAGTGTGGTCAGCTCTCACATGATTGTTTTCCATATCACCTTCATCCTGGGAAGCCTTTGCCCTGCAAGCCAATACCCAGCGCTGCTTCAGTTAAACTAGGAAACACAATCGCATGCTGCTTGGTTACATGGCTGGAAAATCAGGAAATGACCCATCACGCATTTCTGGGAATGCAGACATTGAGTCATACTAGCTCCCCTTTTAGGTGGACACAAATTGACTGTGGAGTCACACGACTGGAGCAACAGGGACACTTACTTGTGTGAACCTTTGCCTAGTTCCTTGGAAGGGCATGAGAAATACTTATTCAAAGTGCATTCTTTTCTTAAAATAAGGACCTCCATAATATTTTTTCATGCTAGATGTTTCATATGGACTGGAGTCGCTACTGCACTGTGGTGGAATCTGGCTACATAGGCAAGCTAATTCCAAATTCCACTTCATTTTTCTCCTCTATGCAATGGTGACAGTACTGTAACAAAGTTTGTAGATTTGTTATGAGGCTACAATGACAGAATAGATGAGTCTGCTAGAGGGTACACCCTCTGGTCTGACTGAATTTATCTCACTATATTAAATTTGTAATTATCTCTCTCAGAATTATTCTAACCAGGTAGGCCTCCTCTGCTGAACCAGCCTTTCTCTCCCAGTCTCCCTCTGCCTCTCCTAATCCCTCTCCTTCCTCTCTCCCTCTCCCTCTCCCTCTCCATCTTCTCTCTCTCTCTCTCTTTTTTTTTTTTTTTTACTGAGGATTGAACCCAGGAACATTGTACCTCTGAGCTGCAACTCCAGCCCTATTTTTAATTTTTGTTTTGAAACAGAGTCTTGCTAAGTTGCTGAGGCTGGCCTGGAACCTGTGATCCTCCTGTCTCAGCTTCCCAAGTGCTGAGATTACAGGTATGTATATGCCACCACACCCAGCTCAAAGCCTTTCTTAAAGCTTTTTAAAGATTGGGGATCCAGAGAACATATGATGTAAGCTGACCGATCTGCCCTTAGTTTTCAACTAGAGAAATGATGCTGCTTCTTCATTAAATAGTTACAGAGGGAGATTTCTTCTTCTTGTTTTCTTTCTTTCATTCAACATCACCTCTAAGGATGAAGATCACCAAAATCTCTATTGTGTCTTTCACTGCAAACCTTTGGTTAAGGCATCTAATCTTCAAATGCTTTACTCTATGAAAAAAAAGAATTTCTTTTGGGCAAAAATTATTCCATTTCCACACTACTATTGAAGACTTACCAGCAAAGACCAGCAGAAATACCAAGAGCATTCAGGTAAGGACTCATTGCTATTCTGTTTTTAAGGTTGCTTATTATAGTAAATAAAATTAGAGTGTACATAGTTAAATTTTAATTTCAAGTATAATTTAAAAAATTATATCCCATGACTTGAAATTGTTATTTATCTATAATATGAGTAAGATGGGATAGCTTACATTTTACTCAGCTTGTAAATAAAATATGCAATTCTCAGTTGAGGAAAAATTGTACACGAAGAGTGAATGATTTTCAGTACAATTGTGTGTCTTGCAATGTTTGATATATAATTTTACAAAGATATTTACTAGTTATCCTGCATTGAATTTCTATTCAGTGTCACCAGTTTTATCTGACAATCCTCCTTGCTCTGTTTCTCAAGTTGCACACAGGCACATATTTGGAGAGCACATTTTCAGGTGTAGACCTAAGGCAAAATGTATTTCTTGTGTCCTGATGCCAGGATCTTTCTCATCCCAGAATCCTACAACAGGAAGGAAGAAAGAAAGCTCATACCTCGAGGATATAAGTAAGAAAAACAGTGGAATCGACACCACCAACTGGAGGGTGCGCCAGTTTCGAATGGCAAATGCCAGGCCTCCCAATGTAATCTCTCCAATGCTAGCAGCACAGAGTACCAATGTCATCCCCCTGGCTTGGAATTTGGGTCTTGTCCATTCTATGACTGAAAGAAAGAACAAACTGAATGTTGACATCAAACAAAGGTGGAATATTACAGTGACAATTAAAGCTCAGTAAACATCCAAGAATCAGAGTGTTGACTTACTGAGCAAGTTGGTATTTGTCATGATGGCCGCAGTAGACATGCCAGCCAGGAGGCGTAGCAAGCCATAGAAGAGGAAGGTGGGAACAAAGGCAGCACAGATTTCAGTGATGGTCAGTTGGAACAAACACCATATGAAAACTAGCCTCCTCCCCAACCTTTGGAAAAGTGAAAGATTGGGTTATGGACACAATAAACGATCACTGCAAAAATTAGCACATAGGAGGCACTTTGAACCCATAAAAGAAACCTGTAAATGATCAACAGCAGATATTTTCAAAAGCACCTCTCCCTCTTTGAAATTACATACAGTGTGCATCAAAGCTTCTTCTCCAATCTGTTACCAGCAGTTCTGACACCAAATCAAGCCATACATGACAGGCTGCAATGCTAGACAATTTAACACATCATCAATATCTCTTGTACTAAAATCTGCATTTAGCAAAGTAGGGAGTCTACTTAGTGTTCCTAGTATAAAGTATTAAAATCAACGTTTGGGGCTCTGGAAGTGTGCAGGCCATTGATTCAAGTGACACAGTAGTAACAATCTGTGAAACAATATGTTGGAGTTGCTGGTGGGTGGGGAAGAGGTCCTCTCTGCTGAGTTTGGATTTGTCAGCTTTGTAAAACATGCTACTCTCTGGTATAGGATGTAAGAAGCCCACAACCCAGACAGAGGAACTTGTAGAATGTTTTTAGAGGAAAGAGTTAAGCAAGATGGAGAATGCAGAAATATAAAAAGGGGTGATTTGGGGAAAGGAAAAGGGAGATCTGAGCTTCGTTTACTACTGGGAAAGGCGACTTTTATTGGTCAACTTGGCCTAAGCACCTGTACTAATTTTATATGATGAGCCATATGAAAAAATGGAGAATATTGGGATGGGTTAACTACTCTTTAATATCTGCTTTCTTACAGATTATATATCTTATAATGTGACTCAAGTTTTCTTTATGAGTATTAACACAACATATGTTAATTCAGAATGGAATTTCAATTCAGAATGGAAAAGGATCCATGTAAAGAAATGCTATGATTAATGAAATGCTACGGTTAATGAAATAGTATTCTCTGTAAAACTGATCTGTCAAAATAAAACAGAGGTATGTAAAATATATATACATGTATATGTATATTTATATTCTCACAGGAAAAGATCCTAAAGTTTTTAAATAAATTAATGTTTAGGATGGCAAATATTAGGTGGTGATCTGGTTGTCCATTCCTGAAATACGCTCAGGAATATTGTTATTGGGCCCCACTGTGAAGCACTATGTAGCAACTAGAGATATAAAATAGGAATTCCTATACACTGTTGGTGGAAATGCAAATTAGTACAACCACTATGGAGATCAGGATGGAGGTTCCTTAAAAGACTAGGAATGGAACCACTGTATGACCCAGCTATACCATGCCTCCATATCTTTCCAAAAGAATTAAAGTCAGAATATTATACTGATACATGTCTATCAATGTTCACAGCAGCGCAATTCACAGTAACCAAATTCTGGAACCAACCTAGGTGTCTATTAACAGCTGAATGGATAAAGAAAATGTGGCATATGCACGCATTGGAATTTTACTCAATCATAAATAAGAATGACATCATGTCATGGATGGAACTAGAGAATATTACGCTGAGATCAGACAGTTTCAGAAAGCCAAGGGTCGAATGTTTTCTCTTATATATGGAACCTAGAAAGAAAATAGGAAACAAAAAAGCACTTTAGATAATTGAAGAGAGTGAGAGGTAGAGCAGTGGAAGAGGATAGAGGGGGAGGAGGGGAAGGGAAAAGGAAGAAATGATGAAACAAAAGTTCAGATTATGCTACAGTCCATGAAAGTGTCACTACCAATATTACTATGATGTATGGGGAGCTGGAGAGCGGGGTGAGACGGAAGGGAAGCTCACCAAGACCTGTGTGCACGTTTGTTTGTATGACTTTGAACCTCACTATGATGCCTAAATACAATGCATCAATAAAAGTATAAAAAAGAAATATGAACTGAAAGTACAAGAAGGTATGTGTAAGTGTCTCCAAAACACAGTGGTAAGGGCCCAAGAGTACGAGACAGCACATTTAAATTAAAATAAGTGGGCCCAACTGTCACACTTTGTAAAATACTTATAAATTTAGAGAAACATAGGTAACTTGATAGAATAATTCTTTATTGAGAGGACAATGCTGGAATGCTTCCAGTTTTATGATGGAATGTTAGAGTGAAGATCCATTGTAAGTGGAAAGGCATTCTTTTCTTGCTTCAGTCAGGATTCCCTATCTTTGACTTTCAATACTTTGATGATAGTGTATCTTAGTGTAGGTCTTTGAGTGTGCCTGCTTAGATTCTTATTGAGACTCTTGCATTTGTATATTGATGTTTTTCATCAAATATGGCAAATTTCTTCAAATAATCTCTCAGTCTATTATCCTCTTGGTTTTTCTTCTGAGACTCCCACAATGCATATGTGGATCCACTCAGGAAACTAGAAATATATGGGAACTTCCTGAAACTTATCAAGGGCATCTATCAGAATGCCATGACTAATGTCATACCGAATAGTGAAAATCTCAGAGCACTCATTCAAGACCAGCAATTGTCTCAGCTCTAACAAGTTTCATTTAGTTTACTGTAGGTCCTGGCTACTGTGGGGAAAAGAATAAAAGACAAAAGATATTAGAACATGTTAGACTATCCTTATTTGCAGAGAGTATGATCATGAATACAAAATTTTAATACTTTGAAATAAAATGACTAGAACTAATAAATGAATATATCAGGATGGCAGTTAATAAGGCCAGTATATAAATGTAAACAAAATTCCATACAGCAGCAATTAGTTCAAGGAAATTAAGGTCACAAAAGATAACTTTATAGCCTCAAAACTAAACTAAGGAGCAAAAAACTTGCTGGAAAAACACGTGACATTCCCCACTAAATACAAAGCACTGAAAATGAAAAATTAAAAATCCGTTAATGGAGAGAACTCCGTCAAATTCATAGGTCACAAAACTCTGTGTTAAAATTTCAGTCTTTCACCAAGTGCTCTATATTCCAACACAATACCAATAAAAATATTACGAAGAATCACTTTTTTGACTTTCAAAAAACATAGTATATTTTGTCTGCTTTCGATCTTTAGATAAAGGGAATTTTCCAGTATGCAATCTTTTGTGTTTTGCTCCACAAAGTGTATTTGGCATCCATCCCTGTTACTGCTTCCCTGTTTCTTTCCTTTGTTGTCTATAAATTCACCATGTAAGCCAGGCCTGTGGTACATGCTTGTAATCCCAGTACTTGGGAAGCTGAGAGAGGAGGATTGCAGGTTTGAGACTAGTCTCAGCAATTCAATGAGGTCTTGGGCAACTTATCAAGCCCCTATTTTAAAATAAAAAATTAAAAAAAATTTGGCTGGGGGTGTAGCTTAGAGGTAGAATGCCCCTGGCTTAAATCCCCAGTACCATAAAAAAATCACCATGTGAATAGTATGCATCTTATTTACACATTCTATTAATGATGGACTTCTAGATTGTTTCCAGCGTGGGGATATTGGGAATAGTTAAGTATTATTTTGAAACTATCAGTTGGATCATGTATTTTCTTTGCACATACTTTTTTCATGTATCCTTCTAGCTTTCTGATGAAGTTCAAAATCTTTATTATCTTTTTGTGCAATGTCAGGAAGTTCTCTACTGTCATCTCCTGCCTGTTCCTGTACACTCACTGTTTCCACCACCCTGTGATTCATGCTAACTGGTCTAGCTGTATTTTCTCATGATACTATCGCAGGGGAGCTGGGTTCTGGGACTATTAGAAATTAATAATATGACTCTGAGCTCTTCCATAAATTACATTTGTTGTGATATATTCAGATTTTTTTTGATGATGTACTGAGCATTAAACTCAGGGGAACTCTACCACTGAGCTACATCCCCAGCCCTATTTTAGTTTTTATTTTGAAACAGGGTCTTGCTAAGTATCTATGCAGTGCTAGCATTGAAACTGCGATCTGCTTGCCTCAACCTCCCAAATATTGGGATTTCAGGCCTGTGCCACTGTGCTTGGTGAATTTTACAATTTTCAATGAGCAACAGTTGACATTATGCTGATGGATGGTAAGGGATATCTCAGTTCTCCCATATCCCTCAAGAGAGAAATACTCAGGTAGGGGCACTTGTATGTTGATTTCCAGAGAGTTATTTCCAGGTACAGGATTGAAATACTTATACCATGAATTTTGACAGCAGTTGCCATTAGATTAATTACCTTATATGGCTAACTTTAAAAGGCTGTTTTGGAAAATCATATGCTCTCCTTAATATGTGGAAGCAAGGGAGAAAGTGGGACATAAGAGGGACTCTAGAAGAAGAAGGAGAAACCTTAGATGTGCAAAGAAGGTGATTTAATTGAAGGTGATGTGAGGGGAGGGAAAGGAAACACCCTAATGCACATGATGTACTTTAACAAACATATCATAGTCATCACTAAACTGAACTTGAGAAGGAGGGAGGGTAAGGGAGGGTGAGGGAGTGGGGTGGGAATTGGGGAAGGGTTAAATGAGCGATGTGTGCATGTATGCATTTACCAGCATGTACCTAACAAAGATGTATGAAATAAATTTTTTAAAAAGCTGTTTTGGCAAAAGCAAAAATAAAGATGATCAACATAACTTCCCAAATAACAATTCCCTGTGGACTTCATAGATAGACTAGGATGTTCTATCCACCCTGCTTAGAAAATGAAGGCATGGTGACCATTCTCTGGGCACTATGAGAGTTCAGAGCTCTACCCAGGAGGGACTGAGCACGGTGGCCCTGGCCAAGGATGACAGCACTGTTTTCCACATCAGTGTATTGAAACAGGCTGAGTCTGACATGGTGAAACCTCTTCCTCCCCACCCCCAGGTTAACTCTTGCTCATCTTTCAAACCACACATCTTGGCATCTTGCCTCTAACCCCTCTCCTGAAACACCCCCGAGTCTACTGCAGATGTCATTTCTGTGTCCTGCACACACCATTCCTACTTAATTTTAAATTAACAGTGATCACACTGAATGAAATTGTCCCCTTGTTTGTAGATCCCTGGGGACAAAGTTACCCACAGGGCAGTGTGATTTGCCATAAATATTTCATAATGAATGTATGACTCACAAGCTGATGACACTCTCTACTAGTAGAGAAAGCTGTGAACGGGAAACACTCACCTGTCAGTTAAATGGCCACATAGGATATTTCCCACCAACATTCCAGCCATGAATAGGAATTTCATCACTGAGTTCAGTGACTGAGATTCACATACCAGATCCCACTGGAAGAGGAGAA
>PVLC010031819.1:0-18527 GCA_004027655.1 Graphiurus murinus | reverse complement strand
ATAATGATATGTATCTTAGGAAAAATATGAGGACATGCTTTTAAAAAAAGCAAGTACCATATTTCATTGACTCAATAACAAAAAAATTTTTTTTTCACATTTTAACATCTCTAAAATTGGAATGCCTCATATAATTCTTGCCAGCTAGGTAGCAGTTGTGACATGATTGTATTACGTATACATCAAAACATGAAGAATGCGGCTGGTGCGATAGCTCAGTGGTAGAGCACTTGCTTGGCTTCATAAGGCCTCAGGTTCAATCCCCAGCACTGCAGACAAACAAAATGTAAAATTTGATGAATGGGTATCCGTAGCTTGGGGGGAGGGGGGACTAAGGGGGGAAGCCCTGGAGACAATGATGAGGCATTCTTAAGAAATGTTGCAGTCATCCATTCTCTTGCTAATAAAGAGGAAAATGTGGGGTAAAACTGGGACATAACACCTTTAAGCTGTTTGTTTTTTGTAGTACTAGAGATTGAATCAAAGGGCATTCTATCTCCAACCTACACACCCAGCCCTTTTTATTTTTTACTTGGAAACAGGGTCTTGCTAGGCTGCTGAGAGTCTCGCTAGATTGCTGAAGCTATCCTCCAACCTGCGATCCTCCTGTCTCAGCCTTCCAAGTACTAGGATTACAGGTGTGCACCACCATGCTAGGCTTAAATCGGCATTTTTAATTGGTTGGTTCAGTTTGGAAATGTTAACAATGTTATAAAGAAAGAACAGTTAAATTTTCAGTTTAACTAACAAAGCACTATTTAATCCAAAATGTACCTCTACTGTTACAATGTTGGAGGAATAGAGAACCTCGTCACTTTATTATAAACTGAATTATGTCCCCAAATTCATATATTGAAGCTCTAAGCTTTCATGGAAGGTATTTGGACATAAAGCTTCTAAGGAAGCAATCAAAGTTGAATGAAATCATAAGGGAGGCTCCAATCCGATAGGATTGATGTCCTTTCAAGTAGAAGATGAGACCAAAGCCCCCTAGTCCATGGCATTTTGTTACAGTAGCTCTAAACTCACTAACACAGATTTTTTTCTAGTATTGTTTAAAAAAATTAGACAATGTTTTCAGTTTCAACTTGCAGCATCCTCTCCTGCCACAAGTGATGAACACATTTTCAGTTCCAACACCTCTGGGAGTTTTGACTCCTATATGTTGGTGGTGGAAGAGGAAAGCAGAGATGAAGACTTTGAGATTGTTATTTAGTGTAGATATAGCTAAGGAAGGGAAGGTTGTCTCAGGCTCCCTAGTACTGGTATTATAGGTTGGTGCCACCCACCCATTTCTGACTTCATTATCCTTAAAATAGGGCCAACAATGCTTACCTGTTCCAACTTGGATCTTAAGTTTTCCCCAAAGGCCCATATGCTAAAGGCTTGGTTGTCAGCCTCCCTTGGTTGAGAGGTGGTAGAACCTTTGAAAAGTGGGTCCAGGTGGAAAGAAGTTAGGTCATTGGGAGCATGCCCTTAAGGGGATTTGAGACCCTGTCCCCTTCTTCCTTTTCTCTCTGCTCTTTAGACACCATGAGGTGAACAGATCCCCACCAAGTGCTCTGGCCATAGGCCCAAAGCAATTATGGACTCAAACCTCTGAAACCAGGTATAAGGGTAAGAATAGATTATTCAATTAAGTGTTAGGCAAAGTGGCCATCTTCACAAACAAACAAGAACTGAACTCCTCATTCCATATGCTAAAATAAATCCCCAGTGGATTAAAGTTCTAAAAGTAAAAATGAAATTAAATTAAAATTAATAAAAGAAAATATAGAACACTTATAAGAGGGTTAGGGAAAGCTCTAAGTAAGACAGAAAACTCAAAAGCTATCAGTCTGACCATTGAATAAAGAAAGCTCATGTACTTAATTCCAACATTGCAATTTCTTCCTGTTAAGAGTAATGAAGTAAATCTCAGTCTCTAATGTGGTACTCTAATTATACAAATATCTTCCTTTACTTGAAGATAAATTATTCTTATAAGCACAAAAGAACAATGTAGCAAGAACTTTAAAAAAAAAAAAGGAAAGTTTTCTCACATCAATATTAAATACAATAAAGTAATTTCCCACTGAGTGAGTAGACACTTTAGTGACCTAACTACTAGTGGTTACAATCACATACAAGCTAAAATGCATAAAATACAGTAGAAAAGTCAATTTAAAAACAAACATGAACTATGTCCCCTATGATTCTAAATTGCATTATGAAGTGAACTTCTCAATAACTCACAATCATTTCTTTAAGAGTAATGATCTTAAAAACTAGTGCTTAAAAGAATCAGAAAGTCTAACCATATTAGGCAATCACAAGGCAAAGCAAAACTTAATTCAATATTCTAAAGGTGTACTTTCTGTAATTCAATAGATGCAAAATGTGCTGTTTTCTTTTTCTTTTTGAATGACAGCCTTGGAATTATGTTTTAGGATGCTGACAAAGTATTTTCAAAAGCTTTATCTCTTAAAGTTTTACTCATCTGAATGGTTTTCAATTATGCATTATCTTGATTTTACAATGAGAAATTATTTGTAACTGACTTACAGACCATGTAGTATATAGGAATGTCAATCCAATCTAGGGAAATAAAAGATGTCACAGGTACTTTTCAGAGACACTTCCATAATTTCTCTTTTTTCCTAAAAAGCCCAGAAAAGTAGGTCTCTCTCCATTGTTCCTGGAGTTATTTCTGGCCACTATGCCTTTTCCCTCAAACTTAAATTTTACTCTTATCCTCCCATTCCTATAGGAAGCAGGTAGAACCATTGAATGAATGGTTTAATAAGGAATTCTCCTGTTGGCAATTATCGGGAAATTGACGTTATAAAAACGGTTAACTAGAGGAAAGGACTACAAAGTCAAAGGTCTCAACAATAAAATATTATCCTTATAATGTACACCAAAAATTGTTAGATCTTTGATTACTCTTTCCAGTAATTCCAGCCTTAAGACAAACACAGCCTCCTGTTGCCTAATCCTTTATTACCCAATAAAACTACTACTCTTCGCTTTTTCTTATACTAGAAGGTTTCCATCTCAACCTTTCCTATCTTTCAGGAAGTGGCAGATAGGCAAAGAGGATTAACATGGGTCTCAGGAAGATACTAAGAGAAAGCTCTAGGCTATTCGTCTGACATTCTTGTTCTACTAAAAAAAAAAACAAAACAACAAAAAGAAACCACTTCTAAAGTCATTATTCTCTGACAACCTTAAAATTACTTCTCATGAAACAAAAACTCTAGGAATCTAACTGCGAAGTGCTTGCTTGTGAGAAGGGACTGAGGGAATTCTTCATTCAAAGGCGGGAAATGTCAAGTACGAAAACTACCTTGTAAAAAGCAAGGTAAAATATCTGCGAGGTTTATACTGATGGTTTAGGAGAAAGAAAGACTCCTTGTCACTCGAGAAATCTCAAACTCCTACCACCTAGTCCACGGTTAAGGCGAAAGAGCCGGTGCTTTCTTGTCCAGGCAAGTCCCCCAGAGGTTCTCGGGCTTTCCGGAAAGCCGCCATAGCTTTCAGGCAACCTCGACATCCTCACCCAAGAGTCATCTCACGTCCCGGCCGGCAAGCCAGGTTCGTCACAAACATGTTAGACAAGGGCAGAAGCGAGGCCGAGGGGACTGGCCACGCAAGTGTCAAACGAAGCCCACCCGCTGCTAAACCGTCCCCAAGGCGACGAGCTTTCCCCTACGCCTGACACTCACCAGTAGCCTAGAATCGCGACTACAACTCCCAAGAGGCTGCGCGGCTACCGGAGCAGCGCGCTTCCCAGAATGCAGCGCGGCGGCGTCCCTACCCCACCCTCTCCTCTCTCCGCTCCTCCTACTTCCCTACCCGTCGTCGCCCGCGAGGGCCGAAGGTAGGGTGTGGGAGGGGGACCCGGAGCTCGCGGCGTGTCGCGTCAGACGCCGGGAGGGGGACGGGGCGGGGAGTAGGGGGAGAATGGGAGGACGAAGGGGAGGGGAGCGGAAAGGGGAGGGGAGGGTAAATAGTGGGCCAGGCAGGAAGATGGCGGCTGTAGCGGAGGTGTGAGTGGACCTGGGTCTCTGCAGCTGGATTTTCTTTTCCCTTCCTCCCTTTTTCTCCCCTGACTGAGGTTGGCACCGAGAGGGGCTAGTTCGGGCAGCGGCGCCGGGCGCAGCGCAGGGGTCACGGCGACGGCGGCTGACGGCTGGAAGGGCAGACTTCCTTCGCCGCTCGTCCTCCTTCCCCGGTCCGCTCGGTGTCAGGCGCGGCAGCGGCGGCGGCGGCGCGGCGGCGGGCGGACTTCGTCCCTCCTCCTGCATCCCCCAGCACCGGAGTGGGCACTCTTCGCTTCGCCATCCCCCGACCCTTCACCCTCCGGACTGGGCGCCTCCTCCGGCGCAGCTCGCGGAGCGGGGGCCGGTCTTCGGCTTGGCTGTCGCGCCTCCATGTCGGATAACCAGAGCTGGAACTCGTCGGGCTCGGAGGAGGACCCGGAGACCGAGTCCGGGCCGCCTGTGGAGCGATGCGGGGTCCTCAGCAAGGTGAGCCGCTCGCGGTGCTAAGGGCTAGGAGCCCAGACTCACCTGCCGCGAGGCGAGGCGAACCGAGCCACTGAAGGCTTGGGGTGGGGCTGGGCTGGAGGCTCGGTGACCGTCCCGGGCGGGGGCTGCGCGGGTGCCTGAGTGCCCAGTGAGTTAGAGCCGCTGAAGTACCTGGGGCCGGGGGTGGGGTGGGGGAGTAGCGGCCCAGGACCTGGGAAACGCGTATAAACCCGGGATCTAGTTTCGGAGACGAGATGCGCACAGTGACGACTTGGGACCCTGGGCGGCAGCTGTCCCGGGTTTAGGAATCTGGGTTGGGCCACAGTGGTGTCAGTACTACTGGGCGTGGGGGCGGTTCAAATCGGACCTTTCAAAGATTACTCAGAAGGTTCCTAGCAGTGTGGGGCTGAGGGCTGTGTTGACTGGGCTATTTAAACAAGCCATTTGAGTCGATTTGTTCCTGAAATTTGAGGTAGTAAACTTATCAGGTGGTAGTAATCTTCGGTGTAGTGAGAGATGTGAATATGGAGCACTTATGTACTTTCCCCTCTTACCCCAGTTTAGAAAAGAGCTATTGAATTGGCACGTGATGAGTATAAGAAATATTAATAGTAACTTGGAACATGTCAGAATGGAGAGACCGACCTTTAAGTCCAGGAGAAAGCACATTATTTAATTTTATATATATATATATATATATATATATATATATATATATATGGCAGTAATGGGTAAGGAAAGGCATTTTTCCTTTTTCCGTATTTTTTAAAGCTTGTTTTCTAAATTTTAGCAAAGTAGATAGTCATTTGTAAGACTGAAGGTGGGTGATCTTTTGATAGTACATGGTGTTTCGTTTTTTAAAAGTTTTTGTGAGAAGACTCACATAGCCTTTTCACTTCCTCTCCTTTCCTGTTAAACTTTTAGAAATGGCTGGAGCTAGCAGTTAACTGGAAGAGGGGGAGTTGGGGCCAGTCGTTCAACAAGCTGGTCATAAGATACCAGGTCATGTGCAACCACTAGCTATTAAGAAATCACTCTGCTTCCAGTGTTCATATTAGAATCATTTGGATATCATTTGTGGAATTACTTTGTATTAGACTTTTATAATGTCTTTAGAAGACTTCTGAGAAAGGGCCTAAGAAAGGCAGGAATATGTCAGATTAAGGCTTACAAGTGTTAACTTTTACTTGTATAGCAGAAAAATCATGGTGTGTGTTGGTACTGTGATCCTTCTTGGAATTTCAGTACAATATTTTCAGTAAAGTGAAGCTCCCCAGAGTTTCTTTATATTTCTGCATCTTATAATTTAGGCATTTGTATAAAATACAGTATGTAATAGGTATTCATTTCTGATGGACATTGTTATGAAATGGGTTCTTTTCTTAGTGATTCTGATAATTTCATCATTTTTTCCATTAGATGAGAAGCAGATGCCATATTAGTATTGCGATGTTAAGTATTTTATAAAACAACCTGTGCTTTTAACCTATTATCAATAAATAGGTTGGAAGGTGGGGAAAGAGTAGCTGGTGGAAAAAAGTCATGTGCTGTGAATATTTACTGCTTGCAGTGTGGTGTAGTGGTTATACTATAGATAAAAAAGTAGAAGACTCTGATACTTAAATATGTAGAAGGCAATATTTGCCCACTTGTGTGGAAAGGGAATAACCTCAATTTTGATTGTTGCCGTATATGTAGAATCAACAGGAATAATGCTTTTGATGTTATTCTTAATAGCTATGCAGGAAATTTCCCTGAAATTTAACAATTTATGGTTTTATATATAATGTTTTCTGGAAACTTTTATTCAAGAATGTTTGGTTTGGTTTGGTGGTGGTAGTACTGGAAATCCAACCCAGGACTTGGTGCATACTAGGCAAGTGCTCTACCACTGAGGGCCTCAACTCTATCAAGGGTGTTTTATATTGAATACATATTCTCATATTGGGGGATGGTACATGTTTTTAAGTTTAAAGTACACGTTATATATGTCAAGTCCTTTGTGTTTGCCTGATAGTTTAAGCAAGAGTTAAATCTTAGCATCTGTTATTTTCCTTCTGTTGAGTAATAGTAGATGCATTCCAATACTAATTTGTTTTACTTTTTTCTCCTTTATAATGGAGTGGGTCTGGGAGGGGGTTGAATTTATATTAAAAATATGCCAGTCTAAAAGTTTTTTTCTTCTATATCGTAACCTGAAATACAGAGAAATATCTATGGAGCATATTTCTTATAGAATTTTTTTTTTTTTTTTTTTTTTTTGCGGTGCTGGGGATTGAACTCGGGGGGCATTCTACTCCGAGCTATACCCCCAGCCCTATTTTTTATTCTTTATTTTGAAACCAAGTCTCACTAAGTTGCCGAGTGCCTCACTAGTTAGCTGAGCCTGGCCGCGAACCCGGATCCTCCGGTCTCAGCCTCCCGAATGAAGTGAGGAAACAAACACGAGAACAGAGCAAAGGATTACAAGCATGCGCCACCACGCCCAGCATAGAATCACTTCTTAAGACAGTAGGTTCTAAAAATAATGGATAGACAGTAATTCTAGGTTGTTAAAACAAATATCAAGATGGATCATGGTTGGGAAAAGATTCATGCCTTCATAAAACTTGAAAGCAACTAAGCCTGGATAAAGTAAATCTTACTAGCTTCTTCCTAATTTCCTTTATTCTTCATAGATTACCTTACCTCTTCACATACCTGTTGGCTGAAATTATTTTGAATCCATCTCAAATGCTGTCCTTGCTGTAAAAGCCGTTTCTTATTTCACCAATCATTTAAGATCTCCTTCTCTTGAATTTCCAAACTATTTAGTTTGAAACTTGCTTCTAACTCTTATTTTAAATATATTTGTTCTCCTGAATTTGTCTTGTGGGACTGTAGGTGACAATTCTTTGATTCTCCTGTATCTTATAACATACTGCCTTGTCCATATTTGTTAAAAGGGGAAGTGAGGAAACAAACACGAGAACAGAGCAAAGGCAAAACCTGCCTTCCAGGTGTAATAGTAGCAGGTAACATTTACTGAGTAAAGAGTCCTAAAGCTTATGTAATTTATCAGTTCCTCTATAAGAAAATAATACACAATTATAGATACACAACTGCTGGGGCCCCTCCTCTCACTTTGAAAGGGGTCTGTTCTAGTGAGATTAAAGATTAAGCTTCATTAGCTATGCATAGCTCTGCCTCAGACTGAGAAAATAATATGTGCCTAGCACTGTTCTAAGCCTATTCTTGTTTAATCTTAACTCTGAGATAGAACTAACAAAGCAATAAACACAGAGGATAAGAAACTTGACCACAGGCACAACAGTTTATTAGCCTCATGAAAAGGGAAGCAAGGTAGGATTAATTTGTGTGTAAGCTCTTAAGTGCCAATGTAACCTGTTGGTAAATAGGCAGTAGAAAGTTGTTCATGTTAAGTTTTGGAGCTGTATTCTTGATAAGATTAATATGTAAGATAAGTAACTTAATATGCTTAACAAGTAAATAAGATTATGTAGGTTATGACGAAGCAGAAGAAGTAACAAGGTAAGGTTGTGTGCCTGCTCAGGAATCCAGGAACCAGGTAATTTGATTGGAATAATTAAAAATTGGTAAGAGAAGGCAAATTTAAGGATTTAATGTGAAGGCAAGATTAATAGGGTTTGGTGATACAGAGTAAGAAGGAACAGTCAGGTATTGAGTATCTTCTATGACTTTACAAAGTATTTTCATTGTTTTTTTTTTAGTCACTCGGGCAACAGGCAAGGAAACAGAAGCTCACAAAAGTTAAATAACTTGTCAAAACTCTCCTCACACAAGTAGTAGAGTAGTTGAGTCTGTTTCTGTATCCATTTCTCTGTTCATGGTATGTACTAATTCTGAGCTAGATTTGAGTTTGAATAACTACAGAAGTAAAAATACAGCCAGAAAAATAGGAACATGGGGAGGGAAGTACAAGGAAGGCAAATTCAGTTTTGTTTGTAACCATTGTTTATTTTAGTTGATATCTAAATGATAGTAACTCACAGGCAGTTAGAAATAAGGAAATAGTAATTAGGGGGCCTTTAGAAAAGAATGAGTTAAATTGTGGGCATGGGTGAGCTCTCAGGTGGGGGTAGTACTAATAGAATTTAGATGATTTAAGAGTTCAACCAATCTCAAATATGTTAAATTAGGGAATAGGAAAATAAGGATTTCTCAATAGATAAAATGCCAGAGCTTGGGTATTATTTTTTAACAATTCCTTTGGGAATTAGCAGATAGTTTTGGAATTGCTTATACTTAAAACCTTGGAGCATAATAAAACTATGTAAAAGTAAATATTTTCATAAGATTACATTTCTACCTTTCCAGTTTATGAAAAGTTGTAACCTTCACTGTATATTAAGACTAACAACAAGGAAGCCACTTTTTTTTTTTTTTTTTGCAGTACTGGGGATTGAACTCAGGGGCATTTTACCTCCGAGCTATACCCCCAGCCCTATTTTTTATTCTTTATTTTGAAACAGGTCTCACTAAGTTGCAGAGTGCCTCACTAGGTGCTGAGCTGGCTGCGAACCCGGACCCTCGGTTGCGAACCCGGATCCTCGGTTCTCAGCCTCCCAAATGCTGAGATTACAAGCATGAGCCATCATGCCCGGCTGGAAGCCACTTTTAAATATAGTACTAGAGACAGATAATCTTAGTATGTTTTTGAAATCCAACTTTATATTTGTATTATTACTTCTGGGTTAAAAATATATATCCTTAAGTCAGACATAGTGGTCCATGCCTATAATACTAACACCTGGAAGGCTGAGACTGTAGGATCTCAGGTTCAAGGCCAGGGTGCAGTAACTTTAGCAAGACCCTGTTTCAAAATAAAACAGAGCTGGGATATAGCCCAGAGGTAGAACACCCCCGATTTCAATCCCCAATACCTCCTCATATACACATACACAAAAAATAGATATAGATATGGGAAACCTGAAAAATGAATTAACTGTGTGTGTGTGTATGTGTATGTGTATGTGTGTGATGGGGATTCAACCCAGGAGTGTTCTACTTTTGAGCTACACCTCCAGCCCTTTTTTATTTAGAAACAGGATCTCACTAAGTTGCAGGGGTCTCACTTAAGTTGCTGAGGCTGGCCATGAACTGTCCTCCTATCTCAGCCTCCCAAATACTGGGATTACAAGCTTATTAGCCATTTTAAATGTGTAGCATTGAGTTCTGTAGGGGAAAGATTAAAATTGATGTGAAATTACTAAAGAATAGTGATCTAGTATTTTTACTTTGATAAAGTTATGACTCGTAAATTTTCATATGAGAATAATTTACAACAGAATTTTGTCAGTGATTGACATCAAACTATGATTTAGAAGACTTTATACAGTACTTGGTATAGGGAAAAGGAGACTATATAATTGAATTTACCTTTCTATTGGATATGTTAATTATGACAGGGACCAGAACACTTTAAATGTCATGAAGGTGACAAGGAGGGGAGGATACAAAGCACATCTTTTAACTGAAATCCTGCTTTGGTTTGTTCTTCAAATGTGAGAGAGAAGAAAATGTATTGCATTTCTTATCTATTTATTTAAAATACTGTAAAATTACTGAAGATTTATTTAGAAAGTCTCAACCTGACTTTTTATAATCATTTTACTATTTATGATAAGTATTCGCACATTCACATTTTGGATTTAAAATTCGATTGCTTTTTTTAAAAGTTTGAGTTTCTAAAATACTGACTTTTTATTTTTTGTTTTTCTCTCCCCTCCCATTTTTTCCCATCCTTAGTGGACAAACTACATTCATGGGTGGCAGGATCGTTGGGTAGTTTTGAAAAATAATACTCTGAGTTACTACAAATCTGAAGATGAGACAGAATATGGCTGCAGGGGGTCCATCTGTCTTAGCAAGGCTGTGATCACGGTAAGTTATGATTCTTCGTTTAGTAGGTATTCATTGAGCATCTTGCATATACCATGAACTATTCTAGGTGCTTGGTACACACTTGTGAACAAAATAAAGATTCTTATCCTTGTAGAGCATGTATTCTAATACTATTTCTCATAAAGTTATTTTGAAGTGCTTATTGTTACTCATGTTATGATTTTATGTAGACATGTAGTATTTCCTGTTAAATGAGATTGGGACAGATACTTGGTAGGTTATTGAAAATGTTAAATCAGGAAAATCATAAAAATATACATATCTTATTCAAAATTTTAAGTAAAAATATATTCATTTGCCAACTTTTCATGCAGAGTTAATGCCATCTCTTTGCATTGAGAGAAGTTATTCCTGTATCTATAATGCATGATCTACTATCTCCAGCTTTAATTTCTCTAAAGTATAATAAAAGCTTAAAGATACTTTTGAAAACCCTTTAGGTATAGGCTCTTTCTGAATTTTTATTTAATTTTTTGGTAGTACTGGGACTTGAACCCAGGGTGATCTACCTCTGAGCTACACCCCCAGCCTGATTTTATTTTTTATGTTGAAACAAGGTCTCACTTAGTTGCTGAAGCTGGTCTCACACCTGTAATCCTCCTGTCTCAGCCTCTCAAGTACTCAAGATTACAAGCATGGGCTACCACGTCTGGTACTCTGAATTTTTAAAATTTTTATTTCCAATTATGTCACCTTTACCTAATTTAACACCTCTTAAAAAGAATAACTCACTTTTATTTAGTCATTCTACTTTATATTCAACTTAGTTTACATAGAAACAGTTCTTTTTTTTTTTTTTTTGTACTCTTGTCTGTAGGCTTTAAATAAGGTTGTGTAAGGACTATAACAAATAAACTGGCATAAATAGATTTGGGAACAAACACCTGACTTGTTAAGCCTACAGCTTAACTACTGGGATCAGAAGTGCCTGATTAAAACAAAAAATAGCTTACTAGTTGAGAGTGGTCAGAATGCCATAGGTATATTTAATAAAGGGCTTAAAAGTGTACGCTAAGGTGGGAAAATTAAATGTAGGTCAGTTAAGGGAGCTGTTATAGTTAAAATCTAAAAATGAGTATGCTGTAAAAAAAATAAATATTTTATTGACTCATTGAAATAGAAGCCACACTTTCTTGTGATAGAATTTATATTGTTTAAAGCCGGGCGTGGTGGTGCACGCTTGTAATCCCAGCATTCGGGAGGCTGAGACAGGAGGATCCGGGTTCGCGGCCAGCCTCAGCTACCTAGTGAGGCACTCCGCAACTTAGTGAGACTCGGTTTCAAAATAAAGAATAAAAAATAGGGCTGGGGGTGTAGCTCAGAGGTAGAATGCCCCTGTGTTCAATCCCCAGTACTGCAAAAAAAAAAAAAAAAGAATTTATATTGTTTATAGAGCCGGGCATGGTGGCGCACACTTGTAATCCCAGCATTCCGGAGGCTGAGACCGGAGGATCCGGGTTCGCGGCCAGCCTCAGCTACCTAGTGAGGCACTCCACAACTTAGTGAGACTCGGTTTCAAAATAAAGAATAAAAAATAGGGCTGGGGGTGTAGCTCTTATGTTAAGCATTTAAGGAAAATCTTACTGTATTTTTGTGTGGTTGGTGGGGGGGATGGTACTGGGGATTGAACCCAGGGGCATTCTACCTTTGAGCTATACCACCAGCCCTTTTTAATTTTTGTTTTGAAACAGGGTCTCACTATATTGCTGAGTCTGTCCTCGAATCTGCTACTCTCCTGTCTTGGCCTTCCAATTACTGGAATTACAGGTGTGCACCACCATGTTCAGCCTTACTGTATTTTTCTATAATTTTTTCTATATTTTGCTCCAAGTGTATATTCAAAGTTTGAAAACAACTTGGTTCAATATCAGTCAAGTTGGAAAACATAGGTGAATTATTTGCAAGTGTTAATGAGACTATTCTTCCTCATTCTAGAAATAGTTTTAAAGAAATATTTTGAACATAAAGGCTTAGTATTTATTTTGACTGGCATGTGGTACCTTACATTGTATTGTGAAATTGTATGTAGTTGAGTATGTTGGGTGTTTTTTCTCATTTGCTATAGATCATTATTCATATCAGGGGATAGAATAATGGATGGAAATATACTTTAATAATCTTGAAGTATCTTTACCTGTTCCTTCTAAGCTACCTTTTTTTTTTTCAGCTACCCTTCTTTTGCATATTAATTGCAGTATTTGACTTTTTGAAAACAATGTATTGATGGTTGATGTGAAAATGGGGAAGAATTAATAAGCCATAGGAGAACAGATAATAAGTCATAGAAAAGATAAAAAAATGAATAAAATAGCAGAATTGGAGGGATAGTTTTTAGACACAGTGAAACAGAAGATGGGAAGAAACACAAGTATTTATATTCATCAATTTCTTCACAGATTCCATATTATTTCAAAAAAATTACAAAATATAAGTGAAAACCATGAACTTTTGAGGATGTAATTTACAAATAGAATGTGTTTTAGTTAAATTTAAAAAGTAATAGTAATTTTTTATATACTTTTATTGGTGCATTGTAGTCTCACATCATAATGTAGTTGAGTGATAGTCACATACATGAATACAGCACTTTGTGCATAGTAATGTTCTTTGTTAAATAGGTGTGCTTTGTGATTTTTACCCTTCAGTATTGGCTCTTACCCATATTATTTCATCTCTGAAGACAAAGAATAAATATTACTATTGAATTTGTTCACATGGCATTTTTATGAAATGATAGTATTTATATACGAAGAAACTTGGGCTTAAATAGTTGGATTTTGCTATGACCTTTACTTGATATTATTTATTGCTGAATCTAGTATCTAAGCCCATCTTTTCTGATAAAGCCTAATTCTTTGTAGCCTAAATCACTTCTATTTTAGTTTAACAGTTCATTCTTATAAGAATGAAATTATATAAAAATAAAGGCCCGCTTTTTGGATTTCTCTTAATTAGAGTACCTTGTTTATTGACTATTGTTGGCACTAATCATCTTTGATGATATAAAAATTATGTTTCACAGGCTCCATATTACTTAATTCAAAGAAATTACAAAATATAAGTGAAAACTGACCTCATAAAAATTGTTTAATTTTTATAAAAGTTATGAAATTTATAAAAATGATGTCCTTTAGCTATGTGTTAAAATTAGGGAAATAATTTCAAGGAAGAAAGTATTTCCTAGAAGAATTTATTCTTTAATGTGAAGAGATTGGGAATATGTGAATGAGAAGAAAAACAATACTCCTTCACTCTGAAATGAAGTGCTGTCTGTGTGTATAAAAAATATTTGTAGAAAGAAAATTGAGTTTCTCAATTAATAGTTTAGTAATTACTTGCTGAAGACCCAGCCCCTGCTACAAAATTTCCCATATAGTAGATATGCATAATACATTGACTGTAATTGTTTCAGTCAAAAGCAAGTGTTCATGGAGCATTTAAATTGTCCTTTATTTTTAAATTCTGTTTTTCAAATAAAAATGTTTATGATAAAAATATAATTCATGTCATTTAAAAGTTACAAAGTGAAGACTTCTTATTCTTAGTCCTGCACTTAAGAAGCGACTAAAGATAAATTTCTGGTCATACTTCCTGAAAAGTTATATACCTACACAAGTATTTTTTTTTTAATAGCTTTTAGTTTTTTTACACAAATAATATCATTCTAAGCCTATTGTTCTGCCTTTTTTTCAATACATCTTAGACCTTACCTCCTACATTCTGTTGATTTTGTGGATGCCCTATATCTTACTTATTTTCTTTCCCTATTCTTAGATGTTTAGATGATGTCTAATTTTGTTTGACTACAAACATGGTTGAAACAAATAAATGTACTTTAAAATTTGTTCTTAGTTACTGTCAAATACCTGTTCAAGAATATCACTTAGCCTACAAGTAGTGTATGAGTGCTTGTGTTTCCCCATACCCTCAAGTATTAAAGAAGTTAGGTAATGTCAAAATATTTGTCAAATGGTGTCTTAGTATTTTGAATTGCGTACTTTATTCATGAGGTTGAGTAACTTACTATGTATACCCTGTTTATATATTTTTTTCTTCTTTCAGTTACTTGTTAATCTTTTGCTTTTCATGTTGATTTGTAGAAGCTTTTTTTCTTTTTTTTTTTTGCAGTACTGGAGATTGAACTCAGGGGCATTCTACCTCCAAGCTATACCCCCAGCCCTATTTTTTATTCTTTATTTTGAAACTAGGTCTCACTAAGTTGCGGAGTGCCTCATTAGGTAGCTGAGGCTGGCCATGAACCCAGATCCTCTGGTCTCAGTCTCCCAAATGCTAGTATTACAAGCATGCGCCACCACGCCCGGCTCTGTAGAAGCTTTTGATATATAACCTGATGCTTGTCATATTTATCGCAAATATTTTCCCCCATGTTGTCATTGGTGTATTTCTTCTTTACTTATAGTCACTTAGTTTAGGCATTTTAGAAATTTAAAACATACCTTAAGTTTCTTTATGGATTCTGTATTTCATTGTTTACACAGGTGTTTCCCCTCCAAGACTGTATATCTGTATAAATGTAGCTATATTTTCATTCAGAATTTACATTTGAATTTTGATTCCTGTTAGTTTAAGGAGTAATATGAAATATAACTTAATTTTTTCAAATTACTAACCATATATTCTAATACCATTAATTGAATAATTCACATAACCTCTCCTTTCTTTGAAATGCCACTTTTATCATATATGGTAAAATGTATATTGAAGGTTTTTTCTTTACTTTCTTCTGTTCATTTAGTTCGTATGTGTTTTTTTCCTGTTGCTAGTATTTCATCAACCAACTGCTAATGATCTATTAGTGAATGAAAGATATGATTTGTTGGCATTTACTGAAATTAGATGTTTTGTGAAATAAATGTAAGATTTTTGATATAATGGAAATATTAGTCTCTTTAGAATTGGTTTACCCATGTTCTTTAGTCCAAGTGTCACTATAGACATCTGAATTTATATGTCTAATGATCTTGAAGACATTTTAGAATTACCAGATGAGCAGAATTTTTATTAATATTATCATGGGTTGGTTATAGGGCAATTTTTTCAGTAATTTCATGTTTTGATCTTTTCAGAGGGAAACTTGAGAGATGGTAAAAAACAATTTACTGTTGCATTAAATCAAAACATTAAAGCCTAATAGCTTTTAGTTATGTAGGGATAGCAACAGGAGAAGTTGAAAGATCCTGGCAAATTAAAGAGACTAGTGGAATAGTAAAAGCAAGAGAAAGGAGCATTCAAAATTGTAGAGAACCACTCAGGCAGGATGGTGCATGCCTGTAATCCCAGTAATTGGGAGGCTGAGCTAGGAGGATCACAGCTTCAAGGACAATCTTAGCAATGTAACAAGACTCTTAGCAACCTATCAAGACCCTGTTTCAAAATAAAAGGGTTGGGGGTGTAGCATGGAGGTAGAATGCCCTTGGATTTAATTTCCAGTATCAAAGTAAAATGTAATTGTTGAGAACCATAAAAATAAACAAATTTTAGAAGTACCATGTGAAGACTAGTTAGAGCTAAAGGGTTTTGAATATAGAATTGTAAAGTAAAAAATAGTGCTATAGAAATGATCAGCAAAATAGATATCACCAAAGATGATTAGTCCTATCCATAGTCATTATACAAGGAACTCTGATTAAGAGAAATCACAAAGTAGGCCTTTTCTCAAGTAGTTTTTTAAAATGTAGTTTTTTTTATATTGAACTGCAGTAGTGAAAACTAAAGGAAAGGTATATGCAGAAGTAAAAGACACGAGATAAGAAATTATTTGTAATTCTCATTTCAGAAGCATTTACCAATGAATTTTATTTTCATTTTTATTTTATTTTAACTGTACTTTGAGATGGGGGTCTCACTCTCTTGCTCAGGCTGATCCTGAACTCCTGGGCTCAAGGGATGTTTCCACTTCAGCCTCCTGCATATCTGGGATTATTGGTTCCTGGTTCCTTGCTAGTAAATTTTTAAGGAAATCAAAATCTTAAGTAAGATTTATGCCTTGAGAAACTAGTAATATCTGTCCCACTGTTGACTTGGAAATAATATCTTTTATTTTTGATAGGTTGATTGTTACTCTAATAATTAAACTCAAATACTATGAATGTAGTAGGAAATATTTAAAGCGTTTGGTAACTTATCTTGGTAGAGGAATAACATATAAAAGGACACCTATTGAAATGTGGGATGCAGAGTATTGAAATAGTTTGCTGCGAATTGTATAATTCCAAAATATATTAGTTTTCTAGAGCTATCATAACAAAGTACCACAAACTAAGTGGCATAAACAACAAATTTATTCCCTCATAGTTCAGAATGCCAGAAGTCCTGATCATAGCATGGGCGAGGTATGTTCCTTCCATTGGCTATGAGGGAGAACCTGTTTCATGCCTCTTTATTTCTGGTGGTTTCTGGCGGTCTTTAGTTTGTAGATGTATCACTCTAATCTTTGTTGTCTTCCTGTTTTCATGACATTCTCCCTATGTCTAGATTTCTATCCAAATTTCCCCTTTTTATAAAAGACTTCAGTCTTACTGAATTAGGAACCAAACCTATTCCAGTGTGATTTCTTCCGAATTATATCTGCATGACCCTATATCTAGTCACATTTTGAGATTCTAGGTATTAGAACTTGAACACATGAACTTGAAGGGAACACATTAGGACCCAAGTCGTCTGATTCCCATCTTGCATTATTTTACCACATGCCATAGGCATAGGAAGATTGCATATATGATGCATTTTATTTTGCATAGGACTTGCAGGAACATGACTGTTAAATATTTATAAAGCAGTTCTTTAAAATTTGAGGCTTACTGTTAATGCCTTCTGTTAAATCTTCTGTAATCTGTTAAATCTCTGTGTTTTAGCATTCAAGTTTTCTTAAAACAAGGGATACATGTTATCTTCAAGATTTGCCTGCTCGAATTAGTTAGTAAGAGACTTGTTTTCTTATTTTTTGTAAAAGGTCTTTTAAGCTTCTCAACCATCAGTTGTTAGCATTTTTTAATTTAACATTTTACATTAATTTATAAAGTACTTGAAATATCATGCATGGACTCTGAAGTCAAACCTGGATTCAGATCTTGGCTCTATTTCTTATGGCCATCCAGTACCTTTGCAGATTACTAAATTTCTCTGAGCTTCAGCATATTTAAATGATTAAGATGGGAGATAAGATCCCAGTATGGAATGATTGTGTGACTAAAAAAAATAACATATTAAGATGTTTTGTACAATTCTCAGCACATAGTAGGTGGTCAGCTATCTTTATTTTTGTGAGAGGTTTGTATTGGACAAAGACTTTACTTCAAGAAAGATAATAAAAGATAAGAGAATCTGGCTTTAACCAGTCTCAGTGGTGCAAGCCTGTATAATCCCAGTACTTGCAAAGCTAAGAGGAGAATTGCAAACTCAAGGTCAGTCTCAGCAACTTAGCAAAGACCCTGTTTCAAAATATACAGTAAAAAGGGCTGGGGGTGCAGCTCAATGATAGAGCTGGGTTCAATCCCAGAAGGTGTGCGCGCGTGCGCCCGCGCACAGGTACACACACACACACACACACACACACACAGAAGCAGACTTTATCAAAAAAGAATAAAAGATGTAGTTGATTTATTATAGAGCAAGGATATGTGGCATGACATTTCAATAGATACTCACGCATTTCCTATAAGATGTCCTGAGTTATATTTTACAATTTTAAGAAAAAAAGACATATATATATGTATCTGTACATATATATATGTATATATATATATGTATATATATATATATATATATATACATATATATATATATAAAACTCTATGCAGTGTACATACTCTTTGTTTATATAGAGGGGCTTGAGCCCAGGAGTACTCTGCCACTGAACTACAATCCTTGTCTCCTTTTATTTTTCATTTTGAGATGGAGTGTCACTGAGTTGCCTAGATTGGCTTGGTACCTGGGATCCTTCTGCCTCAGCCTTTGTGCTTTGTGCTTTAGGATTTGTGCCACCAGGCCTGGCTGCTTTCTACATATTCTTGACAGACTCTTTATTTTCATTGTTTTACTCGTTCTATTTCTTTTTTTTTTTTTTTTTTT